>JARYGA010049354.1:0-39498 GCA_030545235.1 Helianthus tuberosus | reverse complement strand
TAGTGGCTAGATCCTGATACGTCATACGACTCGCGGTGAAACCCGCACGTGAAATTTTGGGGGTGCGACACTCATATTCTGATTAACTAGTTGGAGTACTATGCCTGCAACGATTCCAATTTACTGTACATGTATATCTCTAGTTTCGTGATGCTTTGATGGTCAATAACATATTGCCATTAAAAAATAGTATAAAAAATATATTTTATTGAAAAAATCAATATTTGTATGATAAAAAATAGTCATAAAATTCCCATTTATTATACATATTCAAAGGCAATAAAAATATGAGCACATATTAAAAAAAATACAAACCTTTACAAACCTGAAAAACTGAAGTTTAAAATAAAATATCAACCAATTAAGAAACATGGTGTAGAAAATAACAAGCAATAAAAACCTGAAAAGCTGAAGTTTAAAATAAAATATCAACCAACTAAGAAACATGGTGTAGAAAATAACAAGCAATAAATTCAAGTCATGAAAATATTAAGTTGCAATTGCAACAGCCGGACCTAATCATAACATAGAATAACTAGAACCAGATACAAGTAGAACTGGATTTTATTCCTATCCACACCCCTTATTGAGAATAGAAACTTGTAATAGAAAGTATAGTACATTTGATTTCACAAATCTAATTAACTACTTAAAATCATCTATTTCAAAAAATGTAAGTTTGTATATTTACATGAAAAAAATGTATAAATCCACACATAAGGCTATATGGTACGGTGACTTTCCTCCAAGGACTATCCTCCCTTAAATGATGATCTGCCATCTAGTCGCCACATCATAGGTCCATCCCACAAAAACAATGGATATTGGGAGGATGATCCTACTCCACCACTTTATTATTATTATTATTATTATTATTATTATTATTATTATTATTATTATTATTATTATTATTATTTTTAAATCTTCCACTTTTTTTAACATTTAACAAATAAAATAGGAAAATACTTTCATTTATATTAAAAAAAACAATACATAAACTTAAAAAAAAAACAAAAACTTAAAAAAAATCCTAATAAATTAAAAAAAAACATAAATTTATAAAAATCATCCACTTTGATGCTTCTTCATAATGCCATTTTGCAATTTCATCAAAGTCGAGCGTTTCGGTTCGGGATAACTATCAACATCCATCGTTAATATTTCCTACTCCTGAGTCGAACCTTTTCATCGGACAATTGTAACTTTTCTCCCGCCACGCGTGACTTTGCTTTGATCGCCCGCTCCTTCGCCCTCGCCTTTTGGGCCGTGACCTCGGTGTATGTTTTAAATTGCGTCATAAACTCCTCCATATTCGGATCGACCTTTTGCTTTTCTTTCTTTGACGCCGCCTCCTTCTTTGATTTGTCCCGGCCCGGGGGACGTTCCGCTTCCTTTACCGCGTACTCTTCTTCATCGAACTCGGCGTCATCGTTTAAATTTATGTGACATCTCGCGTCCATTCCACCGGCGCTTTAACTACCGGATTCCGATGTCCTTTGCCGCTTTGCCATCTCCACTTCGTTTGGAACCGGCGCCCACTTTTGGGCCAATCGCATAACTTCCCATGCCCGAACGTGTGCGAACGTGAAGCCATGGTTTGTCTTGTAAACATCCAATGCCTTTTTGATTGTTACCTATATTGGACAAAAAATATAGGTTACAAAAAATTAAAAAAATAATACTACAAAAAAGTATATACTTAAAAAAATACAAGTTATTTTTACGTATCTTTAATTGGGTGTGTGGACGTGCCTATGTAAGCCTTCGCTAAGGCTTGTTCCTCGAGTTGCGTCCATGGTTTCGGCTTTGGTTTGGATGGTTTGCTTTACTCATCCGCAACTTGCTTGCCTTTTCTTCGGTTGCCTTTTTGCGGTTGGGTCTCGGGAACAACTTCGACAACATCCTCGTCGGGTTCGGTTCGAATGGGTTGCGTCGGGTTCGGTTCGGGTTGAACGAGTTGGATATTAAAAGCATTCCGCATCATCAATTGTTGTATGGCTTGACTTTATTGCGTGAGAGCAAAAACATTCGGTGAGTTTTGAAAAGCTGCAAAGGCGTTTGAGGAAAATTGACCGAATGGGTTCGGTTCCATCGTCGGATAGTATCCCGGCACTGAAAATACATTCGGGTTGTCCGGTGGGTTCGGGTTGTTGGGGACGTTCGGGTTGAAGGGATCCATGGTAGAATAGTATTTTATAAAAAGGGAAGAATGTTTATAAAAATGAGAGAGAGAGATGAGTTGTAGTGGTTGAAAAATGTGAAAAATGGTGTAAAAATGGGGAATATATATAATTTTGGTAAAAAGAGGGGAAATAGCCGTTTGAAAGTTTTTTAAAATTGGAAATAATTTTTTTTATTCTAACGGTCAACAAGCATCGAAACCCCACACCTTTTTGTCCTTGTGTGCTCCGTCTCAAACGGATAGGGGGCGACGCTCAGGACGAGGAGGGGGGGGGGTGGTGTTTAGGTCGGCGACGATCCATAACAGAGGGGGACGACCCCCATACTGTCTAGCCTAATAGTTATAAACATTTATACTAAAAGTATTTATTTAAAAGAAAACATTTAATCTTACCAACCTACTTATATGTTATGAAAGCACCCACTATTCCAACCAACTATCTTTAATTTCTCTATATACCCACCATCAATACTTTTACTACCAATAAATATGATATAAAATTAAAAGCCATCTTATTTTTTGAAGATTCAACAAAATCATTATAAAATACATGAAATTCCTTTTCAGTTTCCACTACTCTATTATATATATATGATGGGGCATAATTTAAAGAAAATGCCTATAAGTATGAAAACGATAAGAACGCCCCTCATCCGTTGGATCAAAATAATCTATTGACTAAATTTGCACGGTGACGTTTTCGTAAATAACATCAACTTTATTACTTGGATGCGCTTCATTAAGGGTAAAATGGTCTTTTGACTGCTCTAATACAAAATGCCAAACTCATAAGTAAAACGCCATTAAAATTTCCGTCTTAAACTACGAGCCATACACATCAGTCCCTTCCAGATGAAACGTCGTCTTTATCTAAAACGCCATTCATACAAAACGCCAAATTTAATGATGAAACTCCTCTAATTAAGTGAGGATTAACCCAATAAGGTTTTACTGAATGATGAGACTGTTTTTTCATGCAAATGTCTCACAACCATCTCAGCTTCGTAAGAATAATTAACATGTTAATGAAAATGCCATAAGTTGAATAATTAACAAATAGTAAGAACTGATGTTTACATATTAACGCCAATATTCACAACAAATCAGATTTACGTAACCAGGTGTAAAACCCCATTGATCGTAAACAATAAGCATATATTAGATCCCAAACGACAATTAACATTAATAATGAAAACGCCAAATGTTGAATATAGGAAGAACGCCATTGAAACATAAACGCCATTTTCAAATATTACTTTGAATGAAAACGCCATTGAAACAAACATAAAGAACAAAACGGCATATCTGTTGCATGATTTGCTGGAACAAATATGAAAACGCCATCAAATATTACTTTGTAGAACGAAATCCACGTTAGACGCCATAGATCTCGGAAGCTTGGAGAGGAGATAACTGCTAATACAAAATATTTGGAATTTTGTTTGAAACAAAATTATAACGCCACTTATTGAGGGGAATGTGGACAATGACAATCGTACCATTGCATATCATTTAGCACCCCCTACCATTGCATATCAATGACAATCTTACTGTTTTCTCACTTCCAACCGTTTTTTTCGGATTCCCTTTCTATATGATATTATAACCTATATAAATATAAATTGTACAAATATCCCATTTTTAAATTACAATCTATTTAATTATTTTAATAACATTTCCCATTAAGACCATATCAAACCCCAACCCACAATACAAAACACAAATATTCTTTATAAAGGGAAAAGAAATTAAAAATAAGAAATTGAAAAAGGTGTTGAAGAACAAGCACGCATCTTGAACATGACGACATGCTCATAGGTAGCCATGATCTTTGATCAAAACCCACCATACCCACAAATCTTTTTCAACACCCACCAATCTTTTAACCCACTAGATCAATTTCTCTACATCTTTTCATATATATTGTGATAAAGTTGATGTCTTTTGTTGAGTTTTAGTTGACCCTTTTTGTTTGGGATGGAGGGTATGATGGAAAAGGGTGTTTTGGATGATATTATAAGGAGATTGTTGGAGGGTAGAGGGGGGAAACAGGTGCAGTTGTCTGAGTCAGAGATCCGTCAGCTGTGCGTCAACGCTAGACAAATCTTTCTTTCTCAGCCGAATTTGTTGCAGCTTAAGGCGCCTATTAGGATCTGTGGTATGGTTTTGGAACTTGGGTTTGTTTCTAATTGGTTTGTGTTTGAAATTTTGATGGTTAATTGATGATGGGTTTCATTAGATTTGTGCCCTAATTAGTAATTATGATTGTTTGGTTTTTGGGTTTGTTCATGTTCTCATGGCATTGATGATTGATTGTTTCTATATTTATTCATACAGATTAATTGATTTGTGTGTTGGAATGAAGTTTTTTTTTGGGGAATTTTTTTTTTGCGGGGGGGGGGGGGGGGGGGATAAGAATAAGAGGGTGGTGTTTGGATGTGTGTTATAGAAGTGATTGTGATATTATTGTAACAGCGGTAATTGGTAAACCGTTTATGATGATTTGGTTATTGTGGGTTGGGAATCGGTTTTGGATATATGGTTTGATACTAGTTGCAACTAAACTGATTCTCAAAGGCTACAGAAAAGTTATTTATACGCGTTTAATTATCTATTGCTTCCTTGCATAACTAGGTTTAGCAAATGGTTGACAATATCAGAAGTGAATATTACGTATTTGCTTGTGGTGTCAAGAAAGTTATGGGTAAGGAGTGGTTATTGAATGTTTGTATATACATGTGTGTGTGTGCGTATGCCAACTAGTGAAGTTACATTAAGAGGGTGTTTGGATTTGTGTTATAAAAGTGATTATGCTATTATTGCATCTTCGGTAATTGGTAAACCGGTTATGATAATTTGATCAGTTTGGGTCTGTAATTATTTTTGCTATGATGATTTGATTAGTATGGGTCAGTAATCTGTTTGGATATGCGGCTAGCTGCAACTGCTTCTCAAAGGGTAGAGAAAAGTTATTTGCGTTTATTTTATCTATTACATGCGTACACAATTAGAGTATGTGGTATACTTATAGCTTATGGTGTCAAGAAACTTGTTTGGAAAGAATGGTTATTGAAAGATTGTATATTGAGAAAGGAGTCAACACAATTGCCATAAAAGCAAACACACACACATAGATATAAATTTACATACATTCCAACTAGTGAAGTAACAGTTGCAACATACTTTTGATTTTGCATCGAATTCCTGAGTTGATGATATGGAGATGCATATACATGGGCTTATGAATATGAACATGCATGAGCGGAAGGTTTTTTGTTAGATTAGAAAGATCATAAGAAAAAAAATGATATTCAAGTGCATCCTGTGATTTTTGTTTTGTTATGGTAGTAGAGACATACTGTTTATTGTATGAAAAAAGGTGTTTTTATATATATTTTTATATTCGGTAATGTACATCATGTTGTTGGGTTTACTTTTATGATAGGTGATATCCATGGACAATACCAAGACCTATTGAGGCTCTTCGAATACGGTGGGTACCCCCCCTCTGAAAACTACCTATTTCTTGGTGATTACGTTGATCGAGGCAGGCAAAGTTTGGAGACCATATGTTTGCTACTTGCATACAAGATACGCTATCCTGATAAAGTGTTCCTCTTAAGGGGAAACCATGAAGATGCCAAGATCAACCGCATATACGGCTTTTATGACGAATGTAAAAGAAGATTTAACGTCCGCCTTTGGAAGATATTCACGGACTGCTTCAATTGTTTGCCCGTTGCTGCATTAGTCGATGACAAGATTCTTTGCATGCACGGTGGTCTTTCCCCGGAACTTGAGAATTTGAAACAAATAAGGGAAATTGAGAGGCCGACGGAGATCCCCGATAACGGGCTTCTTTGTGATTTATTGTGGGCTGATCCTGATCCTACCATTGAGGGCTGGTCCGACAGTGATCGTGGCGTTTCGTGTACTTTTGGCGCTGATAAAGTTGTTGAGTTTTTAAGGAAGAATGATCTTGACCTTATTTGCAGAGGTCATCAGGTATAATACTTATCTGGTTCATTAATGAGGCACTTTGCATGAAAATTGTCAACTAGCTGTACTAAATGCGTCAGATATCGTGGTTTGAATAACAAATAAAAGAAGTGAGGCATATTATGACCACTTTTAACCAAGGTTTAAAAAAACGGAAACGAGTTTCGAGGCGTTTTCCCTTCGCCTCATGAGGCGTAAGTATCGAGGCGGTATTAATAAATAAATATTAAAATTATATATATCATAAAATAATAAATACTAAACATCAAAAAAAGAGTTTTCTCATCAAATTTCATCAAATTCAGTAGTTAAAAACATAAAAAAGATTCAAATTTCATCAAATACTTGACATAAAAAAGCTATTTAAGAAAAGCGCACATAGAGAAAAAAAATATAAAAAATATGTTATGCTTTGAAAATAAATAAGATTCCACATATAAAATTAAAAAAACTATTATATATGCCATTTAAGATCATGGAGCTAATAGTTAGTAGCAAAAGTTTAGGACTTATATGTTGTAAGTTTTGGGTGTGTGAATAAAAGTGTCAAAAGGTGGTAAATACTTTGTCCCACATTGGTGTGGGGACAAAGTGAGTGGTTGTTTATAAGGTAAAGACTTTACTACTCTATTGTAGCTTTATGACATGTTTTACCACAAGTCCTACCCGCGCGCAGGGGGGGTGCAAAAATGAGTTTCTGAGCTGGAATTTGGTTGAACTCATGCGTGCCTGCACCTGCGGACACGAACGCAGCTCCGAAAAACCCGGGCCCGCGTGAGGCAGTTTTTTATACGCGCCTTCAGTTTTTGTTTTGGCGCCTAAAATAAACCCTAATCCATCATTTATACCGCCTAAAACAAATACGTACGCCTCACCATATCCGTACCGCCTCGGCCGTTTTTTCCCGCCTCGCTCAGCTGAGGCGTCCGTTTAATATCTGAACCTGAGGCGGCGCCTCATATGCGTTTTCCTTCCGTTGCGCCTAAAATAAACCCTAATCCATCATTTATACCGCCTAAAACAAATACGTACGCCTCACCATATCCGTACTGCCTCGGCCGTTTTTTCCCGCCTCGCTCAGCTGAGGCGTCCGTTTAATATCTGAACCTGAGGCGGCGCCTCATATGCGTTTTCCTTCCGTTTCGAACTGAGGCGCGCCTCAGTACGTACGCCTCGAACGTTTTTTTAAACCATGCTTTTAACTGCAGGTGGTAGAGGACGGTTATGAGTTTTTTGCTAAACGAAGACTCGTGACGATATTTTCGGCTCCAAATTATGGGGGAGAGTTTGACAACGCAGGTGCACTATTGAATGTTGATAAATCCTTGGTGTGTTCTTTTGAGATATTGAAGCCGCAAGATTACTCAAAAAAGCCCGGAACGTCTAAGTTACCGCTTAAAAAGGTAAACAGAGTTGAATTATTGAATATAAATGTTTTATTTTCATTTTTCTGCATGGTATGTAGATAATCTGACTTTTCTTGTTTAGTTTATTGATATTGATTATTTATAGCATTTAATACATGCCCTTTTCTAATTATGCAGACTTCAAAATCATCTCTAGCATTTAAAGAATAAATATATTCACTTTCGAATTTATTGTTTAGATTGTTTGACCTCAAAACACCAGCCATCTTCTTTCATGAAACTTGACTTTGACCTTAATCACAGTTTGACCTTCGCAAAAGTAAATGCAACGTTTTTTATTTGAATTTAGTTGAATACCTGGAACAGAACTGTTTTTTCTAAGAGTAAGATAAAATTACTGATTTACCCTTTTCTCAACCTAAATTAGAGGCTGGAAAACGTCATTTTTGATCGTTTTATCTATTAACTTTTGTAAATAATTAGAATTTTATTTATCAATCATCCGATTATCTTATTGTTTGAACATCAAACAGCATGCACATCCAAACACTATTTTTCATAGTCCCTTTTCATTACCAGCTGATTATCTGATATAAATTTTTTATGTCACATATTTTTTTTTTCAGAAATGCACACCAAACATCTTTATTTTAGTGAGCGGGTATCACCTATCTAACGCTCTTGTCCATTGTTTTTCTTGCATGTTTGGAAATAGCTAGCTATCTATATTTTCTAAAAAATATTCATCCTTTCTATAAAAGATTCTTCCTTTTTTATAAAATAATCATCTTTTATATTAAAGATTCATCTTTTCTACAAAAGATTTATCTTTTCTATGATAATTTTATCTTTTCCACAAAAGGTTCATCCTTTCAACAAAAAGATTCATCTTTAGACTAATCATTTCTCTATTTTCAACAAAAAGATTCATCTTTAGACTAATCATTTCTCTATTATCAGTCAATGGTGGCCAGTCATGAAATTGTACGATGAATACTTACCCTTTATTACTTGTTTTAACAGCCGCCCAAAACTGGAACATCCTGACAAAATCGCACCGGAGAAACCGTCCAATAGCTCTTTTGAAGAAGCATACCGTGTCAAAAAGATAAAATCTGTAAGATGAGCAATCTGAAGGTAGTATAAGTAATCTGTAGAAACTAGTATGTTTCATTGTAGTTTCTAGTTGTTTGGTTGTTATTCGACATAGAGATTGAAAAAAGAGCCCGTTCAAGGTTTTGCTAGCCCTTGTATATTATGCGTATAATCTGCTTTCCTTTCGAGATTGTATGAAATTTGTGTTTCTATGTTAGAGCTTTAACCTTTCGAAATTTGAATTAGATTAAACTGTAGAACGGGGAATGGATGCTGAAAGCGCACTAGTTTCTGCATCATGCTCTTGTGTGTCATGACAAAAACATAAAGATTGCTTCTTGACTTCTCTTTTGACAAATTAGGGCCATTTGAGTTTGAATGGAACTGTCCATGTATGCTTATCTTTATTGGAAATAGATCAAAGGAATCCATCAGGTTGAACTTGCAGAACACACTCGATGAATAAAAGCCGTAAAGATATGGAGTGATAGTTGGTGTTCAAGTATTAAGTTGTAGCAAGTACGGTGCTTGTGTGATATATATTAGTAAATTGTAGAAATTGAGAAGATTGAAGATTTGAACTAGTGTTGAATTGAATTAAGTTTAAAGGTTGGCTAAAGTGAGTATACAATACACATACAGCCCCCATAGCAAAGCTATTGGTAATGTGGGTTGTAGATAAGCGTTATATTTATCCCAATGGATAAAGAGACTGCTTCAGTTTGACCCCAGCTCCAAAGACACATCCAATTGTAAGAGTCCAATGAAACACAAAAAGACAAATATCTACTCTAAAAACAAGATAACATAGGGTACAAAATGTCTCTCTAAAATTAACAAACAAGAAATATGTGAGAACGTATGAAAACAACAAACTACACAGTACATAGACACACAAGCAAACGATAACATGCCAAGGCCACCAAAATAAACTGAAAAACTAGGCTCCTAAGACAAGACTCCAATACCCTAACATACCACCCTAATCCTACATACCACGAACACCTATCCTTGACTATATCCTCATATAGGTACAAGTATATCAAATCCTACCTAATCCGCTCTTCCCAAGTCAGTTTCAGTTTCAGTCTGTCTCTACGCCTCTTTCCCTCCACAATAAGAGTTTCCATGGTTCTAACTGTGGTCGTCGAATGTCTTCTCTTGACATGCCTAAACCATTTCAACCTCCCCTTTCTTATTTTATCTGATATATTAGCCACCCCAAACTATCCCTAAAAAACCTGATTTCTTATCATGTCCAACCTAGCGTGTCCACACATCCATTTCAACATTCTTATCTCTGCTACCTCTAGTTTACGCGTTTGTGTTTTCTTGATCGCCAACATTTTGTTCCGTATAGCATAGCATGTCTAACAACAACCCTATAAAATTTCCCTTTTAATTTAGTTGGAAACCTCTTGTCACACAATACGTTAGTTGCATGCCTCTGAACAACAATCTACCTCCCCATCCCTCTGAACTAATGATGCCAAATCATTGAACTTAGTTGCATGCGGGACCATTTGTCCCTCAATGGTGATCTGAGTGTCATCGCCATCGCATGCACCACTATATTCACAATAAAGGTACCCGTCTACTAATCCTTAAACCTTTGCCCTCCAAAGCTACTTGCCACTCCTCTAACCTTTTATTCATGCTATGTTTACTTTCCGGGACTAGTACAACATTCACAAAAAAATAGGCGCCACGGAACTGCCTCCTGAATTGAATTTGACAACTCACCTAAGACCTTTGGTGGAGTCCTACCTTTAAGGGGAATAAATTTGTATCTCCTACAGGTGTGAAAATCGAACTGCCGTTTAGCTTTGATATTTAATTTGTTTTTCATTTTCAGGACATGCAATTATGCATATGTGTAATATTTTTACAATCTAATACAAAGCAACGATGTTTAGGTTTTTTGGTGAGGTATAGGTTTTTTTTTTTTTTTTTTTTTTTTTTTTTTTTTTGAGGTGGGGGTTTAAGTTTTTGGGTGGTGGTGGGGTGGGGAGGGGGTGGGGGTGTGTGGATGTTTAGGTTTTGGATGATGGTGTAATGAGTTTAGGTTTTAGGTTGTTGAATATTTATCACTTTATAATTCCTTCTTACACTTATTTTTAGGAGCATCTATATCTATACTATATAATAAAAGAAACCAATAAGTGACACGTGTCATTCATTGAAGGCGTCTACATTTGTAATTTCCTGTTTTTTCATACTTATCTTATATCAATTAATTAAATAATAAATAATCAATAAATATTAAATCTTATCTTACTTTGAATGTCGGATAGAATTATTCTATTTTTTTCTAATAATATATTATCTTCAAATTTAAGTTATATATATTCTACTTTTTTTCTAATAAGATATTACCTTCAAATTTAAGTTATAAATTAAAGATATTTTTTAAATAATAGCACAAAACAATAATCTTAAACTTAAAAAAACAATAATACGCTCATGTAACATCCGTAAAAAAAAAACGGATATCCAAAATTCTACCCGTTTTGAAATTCGGATCCCAACTTTGAAACCTCGGAAATTTTTGCGAAATAAATAACCGTCGAAGGAATTATCCTCTAATTTATTCCCGTATCGATTTAGCTATTTACTATTTAATTATTTGTTTAATTTATTTAATTAACTTAATTAATTTAAAAGTTATATACATATAACCTAGTTAGTTTGGTCAACTATGTATTATAACTTAAATCAAGTTAATGCAACTAATTAATTAAACCTTTCAAAGTTAAAGGGCTATATTGTTTTTTTTTTTTTTTTTTTTTTTTTTTTTTTTTTCTAAAACTGAAATGCAAGAACCCTTTATCTCCCTCATTTATATGTGCAGACACACCCATAAACCCTAGACAAACACCACAACCATCTCCTTCTCCTGAAATCGACACCCACATAACAACCAACACCCCTCACCTTTTACCTTCACCTCAAAACTAATATCATAGACCTCATCTTCAACCCTAACCCCCTTCTCTTCTCCCTGCTCTCACAACTCCGGTCGCCGAAGGAAGGACTCCAGAGGCGGTATGCTTGGTCCGACGACATCAGCCACCACACCCCTAACTCCTTTCACTCTCACACCCATACGCCCTGCTTTCCCCTCTCTAAATGAACGGTCGACCACCACGGTGGTGGGGGCACACGGCTGCGACATGTGGTTGGAGAGAGAGAGAAACGGAGGAGATAGAGAGAGAGAGACAGCGGCGTTAGCGGTGGCGGCAATGGCCGCGTTCCTTGCTGTTTTGGGTTCAAGTCGTTTTTTTTATTCAGGTTTGGTTTGGTGGTGTGCCCGTGACGACAGCAGCAACGGCGACTGACGGCGGAGCCGTCAGTCCGGTGGGGGGACATCATCAGCAACACCCAACGGCAGAGCCGTTTTCTGGCAACTCCCGCAGCGACGGTATGATTTTTTTTCCATTTGGGTTTTATTTCTAGATCTAGTTGGTTCATTTCAAGCACTGTCGGGTCGTTTTTGGTAATGCTTCGGTTCGGTTTTGGGTCTCGAGGGTTCAGTCAAAGTAGTCATGTTCGAGCGGGTTATGTTTAGTCTTCGTTCGAGTTTTGTTTTGAGCTCTGGGTCAACTTTGGTCAAAATCAGTCAAACCCGGTCAACTGTTGTGTCAACGGTCTAAATACCGGATTCGGTAAAACATTGATGACATGAGTTTTATTACATTACTTATATATAGTTTTATATAAAACAAATTGTGTGACAACCCTCATTAAACCAGGTATCCGTACAATTAATTAATATTAATTAAGTGCTTAATGACTGTGCTGAATTACTTAATTGCTTTCTGATTACTGCGTCATACTTACATGTGCATCACATATTACATAATGTCACATCATTATCACATACAGACTTTATTGACATACCTGATGCACAAAGCACAGTTAGTACAATTAACGGGAAAATGCTGACGGGGTTCAGTAAATAGACAGACAGTGTTTTGAGACACATTATGGGCCAGGGACAAGGTACTACACTAGTATGGTGTGTAGGGAAGTGAGGACCATAAAACTGCGTCACTAGGTGATAGTTTGAGTGCCGGAAAGAGCCTAAAACTCACTTTAAGTGCAGAATTCTGCATTTTTCAGCAAAATTCAGCTTTTTAACATACTAGTATTATGCAGAAAATTGACTAAATGGTCCTGAATGCTTTCCTAAGTGTTGGGAATTAAAAAGGTTACAAAAAGTTACATAAAAGACACACTATACGGTACAACTTAGCACTTTAACGAACCGGTATCTAACCGAACAACCGGACATTACCCGGAACACCAAAATTTTGCCAGAAACATTGTTTTATTATTTTTGGACTAGTTATGGTCCCCGAATACCCCAACACCTTATATAATGTACCATACACATATAACACTAGATATTACACTTAACCTCCTAACCATTTACCTACTTACCATCAAAGTTACAATTACCCCCCCCCCCCCCCCCATCATAATTTACGGCCCCAAGTGGGGGACCCCACCACCTTACTTACTAGATTTCATTTCTATATTTTATTGTGATTTTGCTTGATGGGGTGGCCAAGATATTGAAAAATCTCTATAAGTATGGTTTGCAAGATCACCAAAATCATTCCATTCTCTCACTTCACAAGTTCACCCCACTCCCTCAACCTCTCTCTCTCCCTCTCGGCTCACTCTAGTGCCGCCACCACCACCACCACCTTGTCACCACCACATTCATCCAATTCCAAGTTCATTCAAGTGCAAGAAGGTGATACATGGAGCTTGGTGTTTGAAGAACTTGAAGAACCTTCAACCATAGCTTTCACCCACCATTTTTCATCATCTTTTTCTAGTGATCATCCCTAGCCTTTGAGCTAGTTGTAAGCTTCTTGCTACTTATTTTTACTTCTCATTTTGTTGGATAAAAAGATGTGCATTGTTAAGAATCACAAGAACACTAAAAGACTTAAAGAAGAATCATGAACATGAAACTTAAAGATGATGAAATCTTGTTAAAATAATGTTGTTAAATACATGCATGGCACTTGATTGTTATTTACTTGAGATTATGATGTTGATCATCATAAGGAGCTTGCTAGATTGTGATTAAACACATGATCTAACAAGTTAAATGATGTTTATGTGTTAACATAAGATGATCATCCTCTTGAAGGAACATGAACTTGAAAATGAAATTATTTCTTGAAAAATAATAAATAAAGTGAGCTAGTAATTTTGTGAAGCTAAGATTTATGAATGATTTTCCAAGAAAACCAAGTTCAAAATATGATTTTAGTAAGAACTTGATTCTTACATAAATGTACATTATTTTTGATGATAAAATAAGTGTAAGAACACTTTATTTACAAGAAGAGTTCAAAAGAATAATTTTTGTAGGATATGTTTACAAGTTGTAAACATCTAAAATTTTCAAAAAGGAAGTTTATTAAGAAATAAACACACTTTAAGAAGTAACTAAGTCTACTAAACATGTTACCAAGTTACTACGAGTTTTGTGAAAAGTTCATGTTCATGTTGTTATATACATTGTATAATTTTTGCACTTGGGAAGTGTAGTTTGATTATTGATTGTTGGGTTGATTTTTGAAAAGAAAATGATATGCTTTGATAGCATGGACACCTCCGTTTTTAGGGGAAACTATGGCGAAATTTTCTAAAAATATAAACACTTAGAAAAATATTTTCTAACAAGTATTTACAAGTATATTTTGATCATAAGTCTTTGATATAAACTTGCCATAATTTTTGTAACAAAAAATACAAATATTGGAGGTTGTGTTTATAAATAAAACTGGGTAAACATATATATTTAGAATATATATACATATTACGACACTTGTGTGATTATTTGCATACTCGGTGAAATGATTATATTATATAACTTAACAAAGTACCGTGAAATTTATTATCCAAAAACAATACCGTTACTTATATATTTTGGTATATATTATTTTTGGACAAGGAGAAATATATTATTTTTGGGAAAAATATATATTTTCTGGGCAATACGTTATTTTTGGGACAAAATGAGTTTATAAATATATTTTCTAAAGTAAGACTTAGAAATATATTATTTCAGAAATTACAAATACAATAATACAAATACATGTATAAGATACCCCATCTTTGGGAAAGAAATACGGATATATATATATTTGAGAAGTATTAATACAGAAATATTGTTTAACAATTATTCCAAAACAAAATATAATATAAAGTTAAAATAATTATTATTTTAACAAATAATTATAACTTGGGAAAAACATAAGAAACGCAACTCAAAAACATTAAACTCTAAGCCAAGGCACGACCCGTTCGTCTAATAGACGTTAGTACGTTGTAGGTTGTCGTGTAGCTGACAGAGTTTGAGTTGACATTACTGAGGACGCAATACTGTGCGTTCATGTCCCCCTTTTCTTTTACTGTTTTCAGTTTTATACGTCGGGGGTGGAATACATGTTACAATTATTACAGATATTTTTATACATGGTATGGTTAGCCTAAGAAGGATATACTACTAGATCATGTGAGGGGTGGGCACAACACTTAAAGGCCATTAATCCTCGTCATAGGACCGAGGGACATGAGTGATAGATCTATTTGGGTGTAGCGAGCCCACACCCATGAGGCCGGGGCGGCCCATAGAGGTGACTATGTCTTCCAGCTGGAAGCCCGGTACAAATTTGCTAGGTTTGAGTTTTCCTGCACCTTTTCATACATACAATTGGCTTTAAAACCCGTTGGTGATCTCTTTTTCCTTATTGCTACATACCAGGGACATTTATACATACAAGACATATTTCAAAGGATTATACACACAGACATACACATGAACTCGCTCAACTTTTTGTTGATATTTTTAAACTACATGTATTTTAGGAAACTAGTGGATCTGGAAGGGTATGCATGTGTCGTCAAGCTGCGTTTGAATAAAAGATGTTATCCAGGGTTGTTGAGTTTAGAGGGTGTATTCCTTTCCTGGACGGGATACATAATTCTAAACTCAGGTTTTTATTTAAGTACTTTTGTTGAGTCTTGTGAACTCATTTAAACAAGTCATGGGTTGTAACTGTAACAACTCTCACCAAAACTATTATTTCTTATTTTATTTTGTCCAATAGGAAACCCTAATTGAGATCCCCAAGAAATATTTCATGACCCCTAAAATTTCCAGAACAATCGAAATCAGGATCAGGGCCCCTAAAACTCAGGGGGGGGGGTGTTTCCTAGTTGATATTATCCTTACAGTTTTCCGTAGAAATCGAATTTTAACGAATTGTGGACTCACCTGAGCTACTAAGACACGGGGCTACCCTATGCTAGGGGGGTACCCCTCGCGCCACGCGAGGGAGCTGTTTTTCCAGTATAAATCCCAGGCTTTGGCACTTGAAGTTTGGCGTTGGTTCGACGTTAAAATTCAATTCGTACACTGAGATATCGTCTAATTACTCCAAAAACACACACAATCACGAAATTCTGCCACGATAACAGGGTAATAGCTCGATCACTGCTACGATTTAATGTCCGATCGATGGAAACCAATCCGATGGATGTTTAAGTGCTGCCTGTACTTGGGCTATACTTTGTCATTCGTCGTAAATTCGATGGATGTTTAATTATTGCACTTTGTCATTCGTCGTGAAGATTTTAATCTCGTGAGTTGTCGTAAAAGTTGGATTAAAGTTACTAACCTAGTTTTCGTGTGCATTGTTATTTGAATTAGGTTAACAGGCTTATCAGTAGGCTAAATTCTGCCCGATTAAACTTGCAAAGTGAGTCATTCTCTTTTTATCAAATTGTTTTCTTAAAACTCTATTTGTTTCAAAGTTATAATTACAGGGATTAGGTCTTTGTAATCTTCAATTACTGCCGGTATGTGGGGTTTTGTATACATTACTTGTTCCCGTCACCATTGGACAACGGGTTAGCCAATGGGTGATCTGACCATAGTCACAGATTCAGTCGAGTGACAAATGCCGATTTGGGGTAATTGGTTGATAGAAACAATGTAATCACCCTTAATACTTACTGTATATTATAACAATGTGTCGTTTTGTGCAACTTGAGTGGCTCGCCAGTATTTCCCTGCTGATAAAATTTTTTAAAACATGTTTCAGGTGATCTGCTGTGATCCAGGAAAAAGTGCCGTGTAGCACTACAAGCTTGAAGAAGTGGCTCAATAAAATAAAGAAACATGTTTTTGTAAAAGAAGGGATTTCCCCGTAAAATCACCTTTATAGTAAATTATGGGTGTTATCCCCAATTTGTGAAATAAAATAAATTGGGTGTTTTCAAACAAATGAAAGATCCTGTTAAACTTCCGCTGCCAACATATTAATTACCACGGATTTCTGTCCCGCGGCTCCTGAAACGGGTAAAACCGGGCCGGGGGCCGTGACAGAAAAATGTGGTATCAGAGCCACTGATTTAAGCCAATTTAGAAATACTTAATTTTTCTGATTGCCATTCTGTGATTATGTGTTTTTGTGTTATTTGACTAATTGTTAGTTTATAGTATGTGTAAGCAAAGAATTTCGGACATCTGTCGTCAATTAGATAGTTCCCCAAAAGATAAGGGAACCTCATTTCAGTCAAATTCCTCAAGATACTCAGCAGATACTGAGGAAGGGATATTTATTCGTAAGGCGCAGTTTGAGAAACCACTTACCCCTAAGAAAAGAAGTTGGATTATTAGAAAAAGTCAAGAGAAAATAAAGAAGTCACAACCAAAAGGAGGGATGATTAATAAGGAAACTCAGGAAATAGGCACTAACCCACCATGGGAAGATGAATTAGATGAACAATGGGCAAATCTCTATATGTTAGCCACTACAGCAGTAAATGTTAACTTTTAATTAAGTTAAACTGCCAAACCCGGACCAACCAATAAGAACTTTTGTAAGATAACCAGTGTGTACGGACGCATACTAATATATATATAAAAATATCAACGTCGCAAGGTCGACAATTTTGGGCTAAATGTGTTAATGTGATTATGTGTGATTATTTTATAATGCCTGGTTATTAATTAAATTGGTGCTAATAACTTATAGATGAAAACGCTGGTAATGAACCAGTTAACGAGGTTAACCAATCTGAGCAAAACAATGAAGACCACTTCCTCAATAGGCAAGATATCGAGAATATCGTTGCTCAGGGAATAGCTAATGCTATTCCAGCAATCCTTGCTGCTGCACGAAATCCAGTTGAACCTCAACAAATTATTCCTAGCAAACGTACTCATGAAGACAACTTCAGTAATAGCGTAAATGGAGGCGATAACATTAATAATAATAATAATAATAATAATAATAATAATGATGTACTGCAAGCCCCAATTCTCAAAAGAATGAAAGCTGCAACGTTTGGTTGCACTTACAAGGAATTTCTTGCCTGTAAACCTGTTGAATTTGCAGGCAATGAAGGGGCTACTGCTGCACTGCATTGGTTGGAGAAAACCGAGGCAGTAATTAAAATAAGTAAATGTACCGAGGAGGATAAAGTCATGTATGCTTCTCACCTTTTCAAGGAAGAAGCATTAGAATGGTGGAATACGGTATTACAAGCTAAGGGAAGCGACATGGCTTATGCCATGAGTTGGGAAGAATTTAAGCGTCTGGTGGAAAAGAAATTCTGCCCTGAATATGAAAAAGAACAAATGGCGAACAAATTCCTGAGCCACCGTATGGTGGATGTAGACTGCCGAGGGTATACTTCGAAGTTTTTCGAATATGCTCGAATTGTGCCTACTCTGGCTTCGCCAGAACCGGTACTTATTTCTCGCTACATTTGGGGTTTAATTAGCGAGATCCGGGATATTGTCAAAGCTGCGAGACCCCGCACGATCGATGATGCGGTGGAATTAGCCAACACTTTGACTGACGGACTGGTGCGTACGCGAGAAGAAAACAGGAAGAAGGACTTGGCTCAGAAAATTATCCAAGGATTTCGTGTGGGTAATAACAACAACTTCAAAAGAAAAGGAACTGGATCACCTTCCACTCCACCATTCTGCAGGAACTGTAAAAAGAAACATTTTGGAAAATGTAATGAACCTTGCAACTTCTGCAAAGCGATAGGACATCGTGAAGAAGATTGCAGAAGAAAAACAAAGATCTGCTACAACTATGGAGAAGCTGGGCATTTTAGACCAGAATGCTCTAAATTGATTAAACCAGCAGATAACAAGGCCAAACCTGCTGAAGGGACTAACAAGAAGAACGCAAGAGCCTTTCAATTGACTACGCAGGAAGCTGCACTGATTCCTGACGTAATAGCTGGTACGTTTTTAGTTCACAACGTTTATGCGAAAGTATTATTTGACTCTGGTGCAAACCAAAGTTTTATTAATACTTCCTTCTGCCAAGCTCTTAAACAACCTTTAGCCAAACTTAGGCAGAATTATACAGTAGAAACAGCAGACGGGAACTCTGTTAACATAGATACGGTTTTGCAAAAAGAAAATATAGAACTTTCAGGTTATAAATTTTCTGCAAACCTATTACCCATGAATTTAGCTAGATTCGATGTCGTGTTAGGAATGGATTGGTTAGTAGCCAACCATGCTCGAATCCTTTGTGATAAGAACTCCATAGAAATTCGTGCATCCACCGGAGAAGTAATTATGATTACAGGGGATAAGCCGCGTAAACCCATGAAGTTCGTTTCAGTAATGAAAGTTGCTAGTTATGAACAGAAGCAAGGAGTAGTGTATATGATTTCGGTAATCATTAGCACTAAGGGTAAGGAACTTAAAGAAATTCTTGTAGTCTCAGAATACCCAGATGTATTCCCAGAAGAGTTACCAGGATTACCACCTGTAGGATCGTTTTCTGACCAGAAGGAGTCGATCAGAAGAGTTTTTGCTCAATATGAGAGGCGGAAACAAACGTATCAAGTTCAATTCAGCTAGATATACACTTTAAACTGTCTTTTGATTGATTTGACAAAGAATTACAATGAGTAGACACTTCGGCAGCACTTCGGTACTGAATCCGGAAAGTTAGAACTCCTTCAAACGAAATCACAAGACATCTATTTATAGGCTGGCTAATTTCACATGAATAGGTTCAAGCGAAATCACATTCACACGAAATTACTATTTCGTGCGAAATACCAAAAGTTAATTTCGTGCGAAATTACCTTCTATCCTATTTTTGATAGTTTCCTCGAATAACGTGCCCCGATCTATCTATACACATACAAGACTCGATACAAGACGAAGTCGATAGACATATGCACCAACAGACTCCCCCTTGGATGTTGACGAAGTCTTCGGTGTCGAGTCGTCAATCTTCTGTCTTTATCAGTCTTCTCGACTTCTCCCGAAATATCTAACAATGTAAAACATCCTCAATCTTTCTCTTCTCTTCATCTCCAGAATCTCGATCTGGCTCTAACTTCATACTAATTCTCTTGATCAGATCTCTTGATTCCTTAAGTTTATCAGCATCAGCAGATTGCGTGATCTTCAGGATCTGAATCTGGCTCTACCATCTTCAGACTCTTCCTTAAATTGTGCTTGGGATCGCAGTCTGGCTTCCATAGATTCAAAATCATGACCTGGCTCACATCCTGCTCAGGATTAAAAAACTGGCTCTTTCTAATCACAGATTCTTCAGGAATCGAAACCTGGCTTACTTGCACATCCTCTACCTCAAAATAAATTTCACAAATTTAAAATTTGACAAATTTAATCTCTGATGAACCACTTGAATGAATAGAATAATTTATCATTTAAAAATTTCTAATGACCACTTGTGGACAAGATATTCAAATCCCTTTCTCAATTTTAACAAACTCTCCCAAACCTGTTCATCATGTTTAGCACTCAGAATTTTGAAAATCAGCTCATCAATATCAGTTGTCAATTTTTTTTTTTAATTTTCAAAATTTTATGCTAAAACATATTGAAAATCTTTTTGAATTTTTGATTTAACGAAAAGTAGTAAAGAAATATTTACAGACAATATTTTTTAAGTTTGTGTAAGAGATCATATCAGTTTTTGAGACAAATCACTAACACCGTTAAGCTTTATACATTTTCAGTTCTAAACGATTCATTTAGATTGTCAGTATACTGATCCACTTAAATTTTCACACAAAGTTCAAATGTTTCGAGATACGAGATTAATGTTTTAGAGACTTGAACTTATACGCGTGTCCCACCTCAGAATATACTCCCGTATCCAGATCCCAATATTCAGTCTTATAGGTGAGTATACCTAGATGATATCTGTAAAGGGTTAAATGCGAAGGCCAAGAGAGCTCAGGCTATTGCTTCCGCAAAATCAGAGATATGATGGCTTCGACTTTTGGTGTGTTCCCTTTAGAGAATCTTTTCTTCAACAGCACATGATTAGCATTTTGCAATGTTTCATCATTTTTTTTTACTGAGGGTGGAGCTATATTTCAAGTAAGCGAAAAGTATTATACGGGGACTAGGCCATTGCTTCCGCAAAATCAGAAGTCCCGGAATAATACCCCAGATATCACTGAGTAAAAGACCTAGTATCTCAGAAAGAGGGACATTTCAAACAAGATTTTGGGGGTTACCCATATATCCGAGAGATGTTCCCCACAAGATAAGTAAGTTTGAAATTTAGATTTATATCTCGTCACAATCTACTAAATGTGTAAAAACCTACTGGCACATCATCAGTGAGACCGTTTATCACATTTGACTTTCCAATTCTTTAGCATGCTGTGATAGTCCACTGATATACTATCATTTCCTCTTTTCACAACAAAATTCATTTTTAATTTTATCATGTTTTTAACTTTTTCAAATTTTCTAATGTTTTTGGATTTTCTGAAATTTCTTACTCCCCCTAAAATTCAAAATCATTTAAAAGAAATTTGAAAACAAACTGTACAAGTAAAGTGACAACTGTTGTGAATTGCTTCAAATCGCCATCCACTTGGCATAGACAATCAGAACTCCCCCTTACAACAAACTATTTTCCCATTATGATTTCAAAACACTTAAGTTTGTTTTAATCAGATGGTTTTTCCGGAAAATAAGTTTTGTTGATTTCATAAAACCACTTGTAGAAATGGGGATTCAATTCATCACTTTGTTTCTCAATCCACTTGAATGAAAGTTAAATCAAATTCAATTTAATGACCTTGATTTACCTCTTGAAAGTGAAAACCTTCTTCAACCACTTGTAGGTTCACTTACCAACCATACCATTTGTAAATCAAAATATAACAATTTTAAGAACAACTACCACTTGTAGGTCGAAATATCACCAAAGTGAATTTCTCAAGAAAGATGTCGATTCCTGCTTCACTCTTACCAACCTGGAAGCTCCGGCAAGTCCTGGTTTTCAATCATAATAGGTTCCATCCCAGTCACAAACCTGGGATGACCCATCTTTACCTGGTTTCTTTGTTTTCTCCTCATAAAATTCCTTTACCCCTTTGACCTTTCCGTCAACCATTTTTCCAAAAATACTTTGAACTGTGCAGTTAAAGGCTTTTTCAACATCAAATTCTTTCTTTTCTGAGAAAAATTGATTTGAAATATCAATTTTACCAACTTTTTATTTAAAATTCTCAGTCCTCAATGGTGGAAAATTGACATCATCCATTGGCGGAACTGATGTTTCCAATTTTAACTCAACACGTGGCTTCTCTGATTTTATGGAATCAGATTCATCGCCTGAAAATAGCTCCTCTGATTTTTACGAATCAGAATCATTGCTAGAACTATTATCAGATTTCTTAACAACCCACTTGTGGTTGTCAAGATTTGATTTTCTCTTGTAAAACCTTTTTGAACATTCACCAACCTCAAACTTTGAATTTTTGAAAACTTTGAATTGTTTAGTTGGTGGTTCATTCTCAACCATCTTTTCTTTCAGTTTAAGAGAAACTCCCTGTTTTGTTTGAATTGCCTTTGGACAATTCCTGACAATATGACCAATTGTTTTGCATTGAAAACAGGTTCTCGTTTCCTTTTTCTGAGCAACATCCTTCTTCATTTCTTCTTGCTTTTTAGCAAGGAATTATTTGTTTGTCTGCTTTCTGAAAAATTGCTCTTTTTCTTCTTCAGATGATGTTCCTGAAACAAAAACAGTTTTTGATTTATAAGTTTTTTCATTTTTATGATTTTTCGGTGGAATAAATCCAAGACCTTTCCTTTTGACATTACCATTATGGTTTGGTTTCTTTTGAAAACTTGAACCAGAACTGTAACCCTTTTTCTTGTTTAACCGTTGTTGATCTCTTGAGGTGTACTTTTTAGGTTTTTCAGAAAGATTTACATCTTTTATTTCAGAAATATTAATTTCTGTTAGTTTGAAAACCTTTTTGATCAATTCAGTTTTAACACCTCTTATTGGAAATTCTTCATCAGAATATAATTTGTCAGAATCATTCAAAGTATATGCCACTTTGATTGATTCGTCATTCAAATTAGATTTTGATAACAAAAATTCTTTATTGTAAACCCGTTTGTCCTTTTTGACTGTTGGACTTGACGTTTCAGACTTTGACTCTGAATTTGACTCCGATTTTGACTCCTTGGTTTCATCGTTATCCAACACCTGATCGACCACTTTCTTTATTAATTCGGACTCATGATCAGTGTCAGACGATGTGAAAGTGACATCGATATTGTCTGGCAAATTTTCTGAAGACTCAGACTCCTACTGTAAATTGGTTGCCTTTTTTACTCTTTCTGAATTTGGATTTCGTGGAGAATATCCATTTTCAAGCGGGGGTGGACACTTGTTGTAACTGGCATCTTGTTTCTTACCAGAAATCTTCACTTCAGTATCCTTCTTCTTTTCAGAACTCTTGTCTTCAGATACTTCATCTTCATCAAATACCTTCATGCCTTCAACGGTTGGATAAATCCTGTCAATAACATAAGAAGTACATGAGTAACTTTTTAACAACCTATTTACACTCTCTGTTTCAATCCTCTGGGTTTCCAGTTTCTGTTTAAGCACAACACATTTCTCAATGTAATTGTTGACAACTTTCTGCTTTGTCATGAAAGCTCCCTGAAGTGTCTTCATAACTGTTGCTTGTTCACTGCTTGTTTGATTGTACAGATTCATTGACTTGTTAAGAACATCATAGGATTCTTTCAATCTGTTCATGTTGTGAATCAAAATACTGTTTTGCTTTTTTACTGCTTCACAATTTTCACATATCACAGGAATCTTTTGTGCATTAGCTTCTGTATCAACTTTAAAAGCTGGAACTTCTTTTATCTTTTTCCTTATCACAGGAACTTCTTCATCATCACTGCTGACTTGTTTCTTAGCTTTCTTCTTTTTCTTTTTAACTTTTCCATCATCACTGTCACTCTCTTCCATCATTCTTAAGTGCTCTTCCATTCTCCTTGCATAATAATCATCATCATTATCACTGTCTTCAGCAACTCGAGCAACAAAAGCTTTGTGATTTGAAGTTTTGTTAAGATCATAGTCATCCCAACTGAAATTTTTCCAGCTAAAACCTTCTGGTAGTCTTTCATCATCTTGATCTATCAGACATGCTTTGCTGTCAGCTGAAATATATTTATCCCAAATAAATTCTTTTGTTGACTTTTTATCATCTTGATTCACCATACAAGCTCTCTTTGATGATTCTTCAATCTCCTTCCTGGCATGAGCAGTTTGTGGTTGTTGTTGTTGTTGAGCAACTTGATGATAAATTACTTTCCGATAGTAGTCATTGTTGTTGAACGGATTTTGAGCTCCACTTGCTTCGCGATTTGTACACTCTCTCTTGAAGTGTCCTTTTTCCCTGCAACGAAAACAAGTAACTTTAGATTTATCAAAACCTAAAGTAGAAACATTTGCATCACGGAAATCATCTCTTCCCGTAATTTGTTTAAACTTTTCGGCTCTTCTCAAAACACTTGCCAAACACCACTTTATATCCATCAATTCCATCTCCTCAGCATCAATCTGATCGTAATCCTCTTTTGTTAACATTGGATTCCCGATCCGTCCTGCGACTAAGCTCCCATATGACTCTAATACAGTTACCAACAAAGACATGTGACTTTTTGCAACTTCTTCCGAGTAACTCTGATCTTCTTCAAGGTTTAATGCAATATTGCATTGAATAACTTTGCCTTTCTTTGTTGTTGATAAGTTTGAATCAAATGATGGATATGAAGAAAAACTTGTTTTGCTGTTTGATCCTTTAGATGACCCTCCAGACGAACTCTTAGCATTGAATGCAGTCTCAACCTTTGGTGACATGTTGGTCTTATCACTGATACCTCCTTTGTAATAAAGACCGATATCTTGTTCTCCATCAAAATCTTTCATTCTTGAAATCTTTCTTTGTTCCATTTCCTGAGCTTCAAGTTTTTCAATGAACTTACTCAGTGTCAAATTGCTAAAATCTTTCTTATTTCTCAACATCATGAGATATGTGCCCTAAGTTTCATGTGGCAATGCATCAGCCAACTTCTCAATCAATTCTTCATTATCTTTTGTAATGCTCACCCTCTTCATGTTGACTAACAAATTGCAATATCTTTCGATGATCTGTTTAGTGCTCTCAGTTCTCAAACCACGAAATAGATCAAATTCCCTTTTCAAAAGTGATTTTTTGTTCTTGATCATTTCTTTACTTCCAACAAACTTTGATTTTAAAGCTTTCCAGATTGAATAAGCAGTTCCATTGTGTTGCAATAAAACCAAAATATCTTCCTTAACAGCTTGATGCAATAAACTCGTCATCATTTTTTCATATTTGTATTTCTTTTTCTCTTCTGCACTTAGATCTTTAATTGCAATAATCTCCTCATCATCACTCATCGGTCTAACATATTTCGTTTCCACACATTCCCAAGCATCCAAATAATTTGCTTGCACCTAGTTTTCGAATCGTTCCTCCCATCCTTTATATTCCTCGATATTCATGAGCTTTGGCGGTTTTTGCATGGTGCCCGTTTCGTTTTCCAACATTGTGTTTTGTGCAATGCTAATTGGAGTTGCAAAGGCGTTGTAAAATTCCTCTTCCATGATTCGGTTTTACAATTTCACAAAATAGTCAATTTCAAACGAAATAACTCCTTCAAACGAAATACCCTTTAGAGCGAAATCAGTTTCAAACGAAATAACCAATCCTGTGCGAAATCACTGTTTTCGTGTGAAATAACACCCTTTCAAACGAAATAGGTGATTTCGTGTGAAATACTCAAACGAAATTTCAATCTGGTGCGAAATAACTAATTTTGTGTGGAACTCTCAAATGAAATTCCAATCTGGTGCGAAATAAGTAATTTCGTGTGGAATTCTCAAACGAAATTCCAATCTTGTGCGAAATAAGGCTTATTTCGTGCAAAATATTGCTGATGTCATCATCTCGAGCTGTTTTTGTCAAAATTGATTAGGTTTTAATCCGTTTTAAGAACTGAAACTTTCAAGGATTTGTTAAAACACTATTGCGAGTATAATGTGTAAATTTCAAGTCATTTTGTCCGTGAAAACTTGTTAATTTTGAAAAAGAAGGTGTAGAAATCAGAATTTTCAGCTGAATTGGTATGAACTCTTCCTCCTGAGCACTGATACCACTTGTAGGATCGTTTTCTGACCCGAAGGAGTCGATCAGAAGAGTTTTTGCTCAATACGAGAGGCGAAAACAAACGTATCAAGTTCAATTCAGCTAGATATACACTTAAACTGTCTTTTGATTGATTTGACAAAGAATTACAGCGAGTAGACACTTCGGCAGCACTTCGGTACTAAATCCGGAAAGTTAGAACTCCTTCAAACGAAATCACAAGACATCTATTTATAGGCTGGCTAATTTCGCATGAACAAGTTCAAGCTAAATCACATTCACACGAAATTACTATTTCGTGCGAAATACCAAAAGTTAATTTCGTGCGAAATTACCTTCTATCCTATTTTTGATAGTTTCCTCGAATAACGTGCCCTGATCTATCTATACACATACAAGACTCGATACAAGACGAAGTCGAAAGACATATGCACCAACACCACCGGATAGGGAGGTAGAGTTTAGAATTCATTTGATTCCTGGAACTACACCCGTAGCAAAGGCACCCTATCGTTTAGCACCCACTGAAATGTTATAACTGATAAAGCAGTTAGATGAATTGCTCAGTAAAGGATTCATACAACCTAATTCATCCCCTTGGGGAGCACCAGTGTTGTTCGTAAAGAAAAAGGATGGTTCGATGCGAATGTGTATTGATTATAGGGAACTGAATAAGGTTACAATTAAGAATCGATACCCATTACCTAGGACTGATGATCTTTTCGATCAACTACAAGGAGCTAGATATTTTTCTAAGATAGATTTACGCTCCGGATATCATCAGTTGAAGGTACAAGAAGAAGACATACCTAAAACCGCTTTCAGAACTAGGTATGGTCACTATGAGTTTACAGTCATGCCCTTTGGACTAACAAATGCTGCTGCAGCATTTATGGACATGATGAATAGAATCTGTAAACCATATTTGGATAAATTTGTAATTGTCTTTATTGACGATATACTTATTTATTCCAAAAGTCAGGAAGAACATTGTGAGCACCTGCATGCACTCTTAACTTTGTTAAGAAAGGAGAAGCTTTACGCCAAATTCTCGAAGTGTGAATTTTGGCTACAGGAGGTGCAATTTTTAGGTCACATGGTGAATCACGAAGGTATTCACGTAGATCCCACCAAGATAGAAGCAATCACCAAATGGAAGGTCCCACAATCAGCTACCGAAGTTAGAAGTTTTCTAGGCTTAGCTGGATATTATAGGCGCTTTATTAAGGATTTTTCTAAGATAGCTGTGCCATTAACTAAGCTAACCTGTAAAACAGTTAAGTTTGAATGGGGACCTAAGCAAGAAGAAGCTTTTAGGATTTTAAAGCAAAGGTTAACCAACACCCCAATTCTAGCCTTACCAGAAGGAACAGAAGATTTTGAAGTTTATTGTGATGCTTCTAAGTTAGGATTAGGATGTGTGCTAATGCAACGCAAAAAGGTAATTGCGTATGCCTCAAGGCAATTGAAAAAACACGAGGAAAATTATACGACACATGACTTAGAATTAGGGTCGATATTTTTTGCCCTTAAGATTTGGAGACACTATCTGTATGGAAGTAAGTTTACTGTTTATACAGATCATAAGAGTTTAAGATATATATTTGGGCAGAAAGAATTAAACATGTGACAACGAAGATGGATAGAAATTCTAAGTGACTACGACTGTGATATCCAATATCACGAAGGAAAAGCAAATGTAGTTGCAGATGCCTTAAGTCGTAAGTATCACGAAAAGCAAAAACGAGTTCGTGCTCTTAGATTAAGTTTACAATTAGACTTAATGGAACAACTGAAAAATGTTCAAGACACAGCAATCAAGGATGATGCTGAAGGAATGAAAGGAAGGATAAAAGAATTAGAGCAAGGAGCTGATGGAATTTGGAGATTCCATAAGAAAAGAACTTGGGTACCTAAGCAAGGAAATTTAAGAAATACGATTTTAGAGGAAGCCCATAAATCTAGGTATACTATGCACCCGGGAAATAATAAGATGTACCAAGATTTAAGAAATAATTTCTGGTGGATAGGAATGAAAAAGGATATAGCTAGATATGTATCTAAGTGTCTAACTTGTTCACAAGTTAAGGCAGAACACCAGAAACCTTCAGGGTTACTCCAACAATTAGAAATGCCTGTTTGGAAATGGGAACTAATAACCATGGATTTTGTTACTAAGTTGCCCAAAACCAGAAAAGGTAATGATGCGATTTGGGTAATTGTGGATCGATTAACCAAATCAGCTCATTTTCTACCCATGAAAGAAACCTTTAGCATAGAAAGGTTAGCAAAGTTGTACGTAGACGAAGTAGTATCCTTACATGGAGTTCCACTCTCTATTGTATCAGATAGAGATAGTCGTTTCACTTCGCATTTCTGGACAAGTTTCCAAGAAGCCATGGGGACGCGATTAAATTTAAGTACAACTTATCATCCCCAAACAGACGGACAAAGTGAAAGGACGATCCAAACTCTAGAAGACATGCTCAGGGCATGTGTAATAGATTTTGGTGGAAACTGGGATGACCACCTACCCTTAATTGAATTCTCCTATAACAATAGTTATCATTCAAGTATCGAAAATGCCCCATTCGAAGCACTGTATGGACGAAAGTGCAGAACTCCAGTTTGTTGGGCAGAAATAGGAGAAAGCCAATTATCAGGTCCTAAAATTGTGCAAGAAACCACCGACAAGATCACTCAAATCAAGGAAAGACTGAAAACGGCTCGAGATCGCCAGAAGAGTTATGCAGACAATCGACGCAAGCCACTGGAATTTCAAGTCGGAGATAAGGTACTTTTGAAAGTTTCTCCTTGGAAAGGAGTAGTTCGATTCGGTAAGAAGGGAAAGTTAAGTCCAAGGTACGTAGGACCATTCCCAATAATCCAGCGAATAGGACCAGTTGCCTATCGCTTACAACTACCAGAAGAGCTGGCTGGGGTACATGACGTCTTTCATGTATCCAATCTCAAGAAATGTCTATCTGACGAATCCCTGGTAGTACCTCTTCAAGATGTAGAGGTAAATGAGAAGTTAAAATTTGTTGAGAAGCCACTACAGATAGAAGACAGAAAGGTCAAGTTTCTCAAACACAAACGACTAGTGCTGGTCAAAGTCAAGTGGGATTCAAAGAGAGGACCTGAATACACTTGGGAGCTGGAATCGGAAATGAAGCGGAAATATCCTCATTTATTCCAATAAATCTCGAGGACGAGATTTTAATTAAGGTGGGGAGGATGTAACAACTCTCACCAAAACTATTATTTCTTATTTTATTTTGGCCAATAGGAAACCCTAATTGAGATCCCCAAGAAATATTTCATGACCCCTAAAATTTCCAGAACAATCGAAATCAGGATCAGGGCCCCTAAAACTCAGGGGGGGGGGGTGTTTCCTACTTGATATTATCCTTACAGTTTTCCGTAGAAATCAAATTTTAACGAATTGTCGACTCACCTGAGCTACTAAGACATGGGGCTACCCTATGCTAGGGGTACCCCTCGCGCCACGCGACAGTCCCTCGCGCCACGCGAGGGAGCTGTTTTTCCAGTATAAATCCCAGGCTTTGGCACTTGAAGTTTGGCGTTGGTTCGACGTTAAAATTCAATTCGTACACTGAGATATCGTCTAATTACTCCAAAAACACACACAATCACGAAATTCTGCCGCGATAACAGGGTAATAGCTCGATCACTGCTACGATTTTATGTCTGATCGATAGAAACCAATCCGATGGATGTTTAAGTGCTGCCCGTACTTGGGCTATACTTTGTCATTCGTCATAAATTCGATGGATGTTTAAGTATTGCACTTTGTCATTCGTCGTAAAGGTTTTAATCTCGTGAGTTGTCGTAAAAGTTGGATTAAAGTTACTAACCTAGTTTTCGTGTGCATTGTTATTTGAATTAGGTTAACAGGCTTATCAGTAGGCTAAATTCTGCCCGATTAAACTTGCAAAGTGAGTCATTCTCTTTTTATCAAATTGTTTTCTTAAAACTCTATTTGTTTCAAAGTTATAATTACAGGGATTAAGTCTTTATAATCTTCAATTACTGCCGGTATGTGGGGTTTTGTATACATTACTTATTCCCGTCACCATTGGACAACGGGTTAGCCAATGGGTGATCTGACCATAGTCACAGATACAGTCGAGTGACAAATACCGATTTGGGGTAATTGGTTGATAGAAACAATGTAATCACCCTTAATACTGTATATTATAACAATGTGTCGTTTTGTGCAACTTGAGTGGCTCGCCAGTATTTCCCTACGGATAAAATTTTTTAAAACATGTTTCAGGTGATCTGCTGTTATCCAGGAAAAAGTGCCGTGTAGCACTACAAACTTGAAGAAGTGGCTCAATAAAATAAAGAAACATGTTTTTGTAAAAGCAGGGATTTCCCAGTAAAATCACCTTTATAGTAAATTATGGGTGTTATCCCAAATTTGTGAAATAAAATAAATTGGGTATTTTTAAACAAATGAAAGACCCTGTTAAACTTCCGCTGCCAACATATTAATTACCACGGATTTCTGTCCCGCGGCTCCTGAAACGGGTAAAACCGGGCCGGGGGCCGTGACAGTAACATAATTCGGTATTGATGTTTTCAAACAATGGTATTGTGGTAGTTTCTAAACTTTATTAATGGATAAACATCTCGTGTTTTTATCATATAGCATTGTTATGATTGTTGCTATGGTATTAAGAAGTCACACCAAATAAACCACGCTTCCGCAAAAGTCAGGGTGTGACAAACTGAGTTCGAACCAACCCGATTAGCAAGACGATATAAAATTCGTCGGTTAAACTAGTAGTTTAGTAAAATGGTTTCATTGTTGCACTTGTCAATATATATATGTATATATTTATACATATTGTTTGAAATATGAAATCGAGCTTTAAAAAAAAAATCGAACCGATACATATCGATTATTTACATTTTAGTATTCGATAAGAAGTTTATATATATTGTGTTACCGTTGATAAAATTGTTGAGTTTTGAAAATAATGACAGACACCTTGGTTGTCGGGGTCGTCCAAAAACAGAGGAAACTCTGCGCGTTTTTCGTAAAATTCCGTAAAATGAAACGTGTAAATTTTATAAAACGAAACCTATCCAATTCGATTAATTTTTTTTTATAAAATAGATATAAATGTATATTTATTTTTATTTTGACAACATTTCAATAATGCTCGTGATAGAATTAATTTAGAAATATTACTTAAACTATGTAAAATATGTATTGATATATGTATACATATATATCAACTAGTTATACTTTATAATCCCACTTCAAATCCTCCGTCATAATCCCGTTTACTCATGCACCATCGTTTGCCCATATAGGGTGACCGCGGTGTTCCATCCTCCTAAACTCGTACACTCGTCAACACTTGTATAATCGGAAGACTTAACAATTTTGTGAGTATACTCGAACCCATTTTTACTTTTAAACACTTTGGGTGCAACATGTATTCTATATTAAATGTACGAAACTTGAAACTATTTGAATCACTCTCTATCCATATTTGAACATGAAACTATATGATGCTTGTTAATCTCGTATGTGATGTTAAACTTTTGTGTCTATATGCTCATTAACTTCGTACAAGCCTACCTTAACAATTATAGCGCTATAGGGATAATGCACCGCCCACTATTCTTGGGGTATTGTTAAGTCAAACATGTTAACCTCCCTTTATTCTAACCGGGGATAGGCTATTTTAACGCATTGGATTCTTGGGTTTGAACATATACTTGACACCGTTACGACATACTAGTAACTTGCATATTGTGATTCATGTTGGATACGAGCCTTAGACTATTTTAAAACCATTTTTATGCTATGTATCAAAACTTGTATACTCGCCTTTGCTTTTGCATTGAACTCTATTTTAATACATGTTGCAGGTTGATAGACAAGATGCTTAAGAAATCAAGTTAGGACGGACTTAGATACTCATTTTAATAATAAACAATGTTTGTTGCAATTTGTCTTTATTTGAAACGTTGTATTTGAATTTTAGTCATTTATAAAATTGGATTTAAATAATATTGTCACATAGTGTTATGATGTCTCTTGCAATTTAGTTTTCGTCTCATCCCGATGTTTCCGCCATCGGTTGGGGTGTGACAGATTGGTATCAGAGCCATAACTATAGGGAATTAGGAAAAGTAGGAATGCTTTAACCTAGTCTATAGTATAGAGCTTTATTTTTATGTTTTGATTGAAACTATTTGCATGCTACTTTATTTGCTTTTATTTATTTTCTTTTGACCTTTTCAGCATATGTGTCACTTATGTGTTAACACTTGATATGCTATACTTGTTTTATTATGTGTTAATATTTGTTCCATTGTTCGATTCTTTATATGTATTCTTGACATATTCCTCTATGCGTTTGTACTTGTTTTATGGTCCCATTCTTTATGTACCATTCTTGATGTGCCTTCTTATGTGTTTATACTTGTTTGTGTATTCCTTTAACATACGCCATTTTCTAAAGCATTTTACTCGATTTCCTAAACTCAAAAACACTCGTATTGTACAAACGAGACGAGTCTACCAAAATAGGCGTGAAACCCACAATTTGGTAAACGACTCTCATCCCGCTTGATTCTATTTTTGCACGAAATTCACCATTAAGTTAGGAGTGAAATCCACATCTTAATGGAAATTTCAAATTTAAATTCTATTGGACCCTTGTCAACGTGTCGAAATTTAATTTTGACCCGACAAGTGACAACCACCCTTAGGGTACGAAGTCGTCAAGTTAGGGGTGAAACCCGCATCTCGTCGACTAGTCCCACTCCTTGATTTTTATAAATCCCGCCAAGTCTCGAATTGTTGATTGAATTGGAACATATAATAACCGGAAGGGTAAATACCGTTAACCGACGTGTCGGCGAGAGTATTTCACCTATTAGGCCAAAGCATGCTCTCAAATTCAAAAGACTTTTCGCCACTTTGGTTAGTCAACGTTCCGTTTTGGAACCATCCAAGTTTCTTTTCATCAAACTTACGCTTTATTATTTTCAATCTTTTATGATGAGACTCTCTCTTGTCAATTTTGAACCATTTTCGAGATTTCACTTTTGCGCATACATCATACTATTACTTTTCAAACGAATATACATTATTAGCATGCATAATTTCACGTGATTTTATTCACACTTTTGTAACAACGAGTGGAGACGTAATCATCAAGATAGGAGTGATTACTTTACCTTGACGATTGACTCCGCTTCTTTTCTCATCTTACAACGACCTCACCAACGGATTTCGGGTGATTCCCTTACCTAGGTGATCGTTACCTATACTTTCCTTTAAATATACTATATTATATAAACACGATCATATTTATATCTAAATCGTTTATCATTAGTCAAATTCCTACCTATTTCAAAATACACTGTTTATTTAAACTTACTTCTGATACTACAACCTATTTTCATGTTCACTCACATACACGAAATTCTTAATATTACCGTAAACGCTCACTTCTTGAATTTCAAAAATTTCACGAAATGCTACTTATCAATCTAGTCGGCCTAATAAATCCATTGCCCACAGAAATTTCGAATTCCACGTAATTACTAAAACACGCTCATCTTGCATCATTATACTAAAGGCTGTTACTTCTTCAACACCCAACGGCAGAGCTGTTTTCCGGCAACTCCCGCAGCGACGGTATGATTTTTTTCCATTTGGGTTTTATTTATAGATCTAGTTGGTTCATTTCAAGTACCGTCAGGTCGTTTTTGGGAATGCTTCGGTTCAGTTTTGGGTCTCGAGGGTCAGTCCAAGTAGTCATGTTCGAGCGGGTTATGTTTAGTCTTCGTTCGAGTTTCGTTTTGAGCTCCGGGTCAACTTTGGCCAAAATCAGTCAAACCCGGTCAACTGTTGTGTCAACGGTCTAAACACCAGATTCGGTAAAACATTGATGACGTGAGTTTTGTGGTACCCGCGGAAAATCCACAGTCATCCTGAGTTAACGTCTTGCTGTTTTGGGTTGCTTATCAAATTTTGGGATGAAATTTCTTTCAAGTTGGGGATGATGTGACAACCCGACTTTCCAAGGTCTTTCCTCGACACGTTACTTGGTTCACAGCTGTGTTTTCACTATCCGTTACGTTGTAATATGTGTTTATGGTTTGGTTAATTGTTGAAATTTTGTAATTGTTTAATTGTTTAAAATTGTAACTCAACTTGTGCAACCCCATGCTCACTCCACGAAACCCATGTGTTTCGCCATATCCATATTCGAAGAAACATATGATGTTTCGTCAACTGCCTTTCGACGAATCCCTGTTTCGTTGTATGGGCTTGTGGCCCAGGTGTTAGGGGTCATTTTCTTAACATATGTATCCTGACCAATATCCTGGCTTTGTTTGTTCATTTGTGACCAGGATGCTGGAAGAGGATATTGCTAACATCTTGGGCGATATTCTGAGGCTTATTGAATTAACCACGTGCAGGTTAAGGCTGAGACTTGCTAACGGTCACGAGGACTTCTTCTCCTCAAGACTCGGACGAATTTGTTGAGGAAGAGACGTTGAGCCCGAAAGACCAGGTCTACAACGTTCGAAGAAGGAATATTCGGTGGATCCCGCAAGTTTAGGATAGTTTGTTATTTTATCTATACTATAAATAGATGGGGGCGGATCAGCTTAGGAGACACAATTTTTCACTAACACTCTCATACACTTACACTCTCTAGCTCATTGCAAACACCACACTTGTATTCAAGTTTCGTTGTAACACTTAGTCGATCCGTACCTCATCCTGCACTGTATCCTGATTTTCGAAGTAATAGAAGAACTAGGCAGCTGCGATTGTCAGCTCCCGAGGTTTTATGCCGGCGATCTAGATTGATCAAGGGCTTTCCTCGTACATCCCGTGTCGTTTACTTTACTTTTGCTCATTGTTTGATCATAGATACAACTCTATATCCTGAGCCGTATCCTGAAACTGTTTTTACAAATTAACTTGATTAACATATTTTCAAAACTCATTTCTAGCACACTACCTCACTTAACTAATTTGATCACTTAATTACTTCGGTAATTTTTGACCAAAACAATTTGGCGCCCACCGTGGGGCAAGTGGTGCTCTCCTTACTAAAATTTTTTGTCAAATCGCTAATCGGTTTTCTATTTTCAAAACTTTTTGCCACATTGTCCATAATGGCCTCAAGATCAAACATGAGTTCCTCTACTGTGTCTGCTATGACTTCTGCTACTACCGGTTCGGTGCTTCCACCACCTCCTCCAAGGATGCCAGCCTCTACACAATCTCAAGATGTTATCCCAGCTCGGAGTGTCCAGGGATCTACTCCCGTTTTAGCTTCTAATAATGAAATTTTAACCTTATTTGGAAGTGTGCAGGAACAAATGAGGCAGCAACAGGAAACAAACCAAATGCTTTTGAGGGAAATACAACTCCTGAAGTCTGGCTCGAGCAGATCTGCTGAGGACAATGTCACTCCATTACACCCCAGAGCGTTGAACTTTAGTTCAGCTGTTTATACCGAGGATAACAGGGGGAATATCGTGCCTAGTCTTCCTCAGAATCATACTCCTGAAATACCCTCATCGGTCAGGATGTCAACCATGAGGAGCTCGGGATATGCTTCAGGATATGGGCAAAATCCTCCAATGGGTAACATGTCGAATAATAATAATACTCATGCTACTAACAGTGGTGGATCTTTGCAGGATACAGGTGTAACATCAGCACTTACCAGGGAACTTCAGAAGTTGAAGGACATGATATCTAGTGTACCTGGGGTGGTCCAGCCGATCCCGGAAGTGTCTCAAGACAGCCACAAGATATCTCGTTTTGCATATCCTATCTGTGATGCTGAGATCCCAAAGAGATTCCAAACTCCCAACATGAAGCTTTATGATGGGAGTACGGATCCTGAGGAGCATATTGCCCAATATAGGGAAAGGATGGAGATTAACCCTATCCCTCCGGAGCTCAAGGAAGCGTGCTTGTGCAAGGGATTTGGTTCTACTCTAACAGGATCGGCCTTAAAATGGCTATTAAACGTTCCTCCTCACTCAATTACTTCATTTGCTCATTTGGTTAATTTATTTAACAGTCAATTTTCTTGTAGTCGGAGTTTTGAGAAACTAACCAGTGATCTTTACAGGATAACTCAAGGGCCTCAGGAATCCTTGAGGGATTATGTGAACAAATTCAGTCGAGAATCCTTGGATATCCCACATCTTGATGTTGCAACAGCTGTGCAAGCTTTTAAGATGGGATTACAAAAGATTCCCAGTTTTATCAGGATCTTGTAATGAATCCCTGCAGGAATCTCGACGAAGCTCGTAACAGGGCTTTGAGATATATCCGTCTGGAAGATGACAGGAAGATGCAAGAAAGGATGAACTCATCCAACACTTATGAGTCAACTAATAGGAAGTCAGAATCCTCGTTCAAGTCGTATCGGCCTAAGCCGTATAGTAGAAATGAAAACAAAAGAGTGAACGCTGTCGAAGATGAGGATTCTGAAGAGTATCCTGAGTTGTCCGAATATTGCTTTTCTGTTAATATTCCTGAATTGATGTATGCTATGCAGGGTCTAGGAGACAAGGCTAGGTAGCCTCGAAAGAATCAACAAAAGGCTGACTGGAAAGATAAGTCAAAATGGTGTGCTTTCCACGAAGATTTCGGACATGTGACTGAGGATTGCATTGCTCTAAGGAAAGAAATAAGCTATCTTCTAAGCAAGGGATATCTGAAAGATCTCTTAGGAAGAAAGAAGAATAAGGGTCAGGATACTGAGAAGGATCCTGAACGAGCAGCATCACCTCCCGCGGATGCCAAGATAATCAACTTCATTTCAGGAGGATCCGACATTTGTGGAACTTCGTATTCGGCAGCAAAGAGACATGCAAAGGAAGCCAAGGCCGAAAGGGGAGACAAACCTGTCAGGATGACTACCCTCACAACTGACAAAGTGATCACTTTTGATGCTGATGACATGGATACTGTCCAAGATCCTCACCATGATGCTCTGGTAATAACGTTATATGTGGCTAACCATTTTGTACGCAGGATACTGGTTGATAATGGCAGCTCCGTCAACATAATCCAACTAGAAACTCTGAAGAGAATGAATGTATCTCCAATGCATATCACTTCAAAGTCCACCGTGCTTGTTGGATTCAGTGGAGAGGCCAGAAACACAGTGGGAGAGATAAAGTTGCCAGTATATGTTGAAGGAGTCAACTCGATACAACGTTTCTGTGTGATGGATTCTCTATCCTGCTATAACATCATACTGGGAAGACCGTGGATTCACGATATGAAGGCCGTGCCATCAACATATCACCAATGCATCAAGATACCTACCCCTTGGGGAGTGGTCAAAGTTGATAGTGATCAGCAGGAGGCGAAAGAATGCTACTCATCCTCAATGAAATCCTCAACCAAACCTAGTGCAGCATAGCAATTAAAGACACGGGTCCAGGATATCGTGGAGGATCCGGAGCAGGATGTGAAGAAAATTATCCTGGACCAGGATAATCCCGATATTTCGGTGCTCGTAGGGACCAATATCCCTCAGGATATTGAAGAACAATTAATTAACTTTTTGAAATGCAGGATGTCTACGTTTGCATGGAAGCATGAGGATATGACAGGCATATCCAAAGATATTACCACTCACAAGCTTGGAATTGATAAATCATTCAAGCCCGTGCAGCAAAAAAGAAGGAAATTTGCTCCTGAGCGGAACACAATTATCCAGGAGGAAGTAGAGAGATTATTAAAATCCAGAATGATCAGGGAGGTTAAATTCCCAAGGTGGCTAGCAAACGTGGTTGTAGTACAGAAGAAAAATGGGAAATGGAGAGTTTGTGTGGACTACACAGACTTGAACAAAGCTTGTCCTAAAGACCCATTTCCTCTTCCACACATTGATGCAATGGTAGATGCCACTGCCGGGCATGAAATGCTGACCTTCATGGACGCATCTTCAGGATTTCAACAGATCCAAATGGAACCTTCTGACCAGGAGGATACTGCCTTCATGACACCAACAGGTATTTATTGTTATACAGCTATGCCTTTTGGTTTGAAAAATGCAGGTGCAACATACCAAAGATTGGTAAACATGATGTTCAAAGACAAACTGGGGGACACCATGGAGGTATATATCGATGATATGGTGGTAAAATCTAAAAAGGCTGAGGATCACCTCCAGGATATCAAGGGAGCATTTGATATCCTGGATCAATACAACATGAAGCTGAATCCTGCTAAATGCCATTTCGGAGTGGGGGCAGGAAAGTTTCTTGGATATATGGTGACAAAGAGGGGGATAGAAGCGAGCCCAGAGCAGATCAAAGCTATCCTGGATATAAAATCACCCTCAAACATGAAGGACGTACAAAGATTAACAGGCCGAGTAGCAGCTCTAAACAGATTTATCTCAAGATCCTCAGAGAAATGCAAAGACTTCTATGATATCCTAAAGAAGAACAAAAGATTCGAATGGGGGGAAAAGCATGAGGCAGCCCTGCAGGATTTGAAACGGTATCTCTCAACCGCACCTCTATTGATGAAGCCGGAAAATGGTGAACCACTATCCCTGTACCTTGCTGTATCAGGGAATGCTGTAAGTGCCGTTCTTATAAAAGACCATGAAGGTTAGCAGTATCCTGTTTATTATGTTAGTAAAAGTTTGTTAGATGCTGAAACTAGGTATTCTCATTTAGAAAAATTGATACTAGCATTAATTATGGCATCAACGAAACTTAGGCATTACTTCGAGACACATAGGATACATGTTAAAACAAATTATCCTATCAAAAATGTACTTAGGAAGCCAGAGATGTCAGGCAGGATGGCCAAGTGGTCAGTAAAGTTGAGTGCTTATGATTTAGTATATGAACCTAGGAATGCCATAAAGTCTCAAGCTTTAGCTGACTTTGTGGCTGATTTTAGTAGTGACATTCAGGACGAGGTAGACCTAGAAGTTCAACAGCTAGGAGAATCCTCAGGATCCTGGACATTATATACTGATGGTGCATCTAATGTAAGAGGAGTAGGATTAGGAATACTACTAAAATCGCCACAGGGGGACATATTACCCCAGGCTATTAGGTGTGAATTTCCTGCTACTAATAATGAAGCAGAGTATGAGGCTTTAATTGCAGGATTAGAGTTGGCTAAGAGCATGAGTATCAAAAATTTGCAAGTATATGTTGACTCTTTGTTAATTACTAACCATTTTAATGGATCCTATGCAGTTAAGGGTGAGAAATTAATCGAATATCTCG
>JARYGA010049353.1:0-88595 GCA_030545235.1 Helianthus tuberosus | reverse complement strand
GAAACTAAGTTGTGAGACGATCTTTTAAACACGCAAAGCAGAAGTATTATTAAAACATTGAAATCCTAGGAAACCTTAGACGCGAAAAAGTAAATGAATTCGAGTTATCGATTACCCAATTTACCCAACAACGGCTAGCTAATAACCTAGCATACCTGGAACTATTTCTAATTACCAAGTAAGTTTGCATCTTTAATTGGTTTGATTTTAACACTTGATTATCTTGTTAATCGAAAGTTAATGTTTTTATCGAAAAGACAAGGCCCGAACTGATATTCAAAAGATTAACAATTCAGATTGAAATAGTAATATGGTTTAGAGTTACTAATTTCAATAACCAAGTTGTAAACAATTAAAGGACAGAATAAAGACAAGTTTAACAATACATCATGTAAATCACACCAAATAACTGAAATTACTTCAAATATACATTACAATTATCTAGTTCATCATAACCCAGGTATTATACAAATTTAACTACACATATTACACAATAACACACTTAAACAAAACTTGAAAAACAAATATTTACCGAACTCGGGTCGATTAGGACTAGAACCGAACGCCTCTAAACTTCCCGAGAGCACCGTGGTACTTCCTTGACACTTCCAGCTACCTAAAGTCACCTGATAGCAGGTTTTTACGTGTGTTTTCCGAGCTTGAAAGGTGTAATTTCGAGTTACAAATGAATGGGTATTTATAGTTGAGATTTTTGGCTTCTGGGCAACCCATACGCATCGTAGGCATAATTGTGCTACGCATCGTAGGGCCTTTTCAACTAATTTTCATCAACAACTCCATTTGTTGACCGGAAGATGTGACCGACACAACCCCCTGCGCATCGTAGGGGTTCCATGGCTACGATGCGCAGGGCTACCTCAAAAACAAATTTCATTTTTGAATTCGTCTCGTCGAGCTACCCCAAAAGCATAATTTATAGCGCCCGTAACTCATTTCCTAGCTCCGGATATTTCCAAATGAAGTTCTGACTGTTTCTGTCGCGTATTTATGTTCTTTTCTTCAGTTCTTCTTCATTCGGACTCCGTTTTATTCACCGTTTTTGCCCCCTTTACACTAGAACCTGGCAAAACACAAAATAAAATAAAACAAACATAAAACTAAATAAAAACCAATAAAAACATACAATAATTATACATTTCACACATGATAAATATGTGTATTTTACTACACATCAGCTGATAACGTGTTGTGAAACAACGACCTACTAGCAATGTATAGAGAAGAATGAGAGAATGGAAGATGGATTTCTTATTGATATGTAAGTATGAAATACAAAGCCTCTATTTATAGGCTTATATATTAACATAAGAGTAAATACACAAGAGGAGTTAAGGATGTGGAGAGCCACTCTTAATGATGTATTCATAACAAATCACTGTAAATTACATTTTTAAAATAGTTGAGATTTTGTAAAAACAATTTATAAAAAGAGAATTACTCACAGTGCTGTTTTAGATAATTCCTGGTGACTTCCTAGTTATAATCTATTAAATTAAACAATGCACACGTGTTAGTAAAATAACCCAATTTACATTAGCTATACCCCTCTCCTGAGATAGAACTCCAACGACTGAGTCAGGCAGAGCCTCGACATGCGTTACGGAGTACTAGATCAATCAGGCAGAGTAACTAATATGTAACCGAGGGTTATAACACTTACAACGAGGCAGAGCTTCGCTTTTTAGTGGGTATTATGCCCTAGAAGTATTTCTACTATAAAGAAATTGAGAGAGAAAGTTTAATTTTGAATGGTTTGGAAATGAAGCTCGAACTCCCAATTTATAGGGCCTGATCCGGGGTTTTTAGCAGCCCGCGAGAGAGACAAGGGGGCCTTCGCGCCCCGCGAGCCCTATAGGCTAGGTCCTAGGGTTGCTGAGTTGACCCACTAGCCTCAACACGCATCATGCCACGTGGCGGCACCGGGCTGCGCTGGTGACCAGTTGTCGTGGCCCGTGACAATTATACTCAAGGGGGTCGCGCCCCGCGAGCGGCCCTGGGATTTTGTTTTATTCGATTTTTAATGAAATAAAGGTATTTCGGGCCAGTTTTTCGCATACGACGTATATTTTAAGACTTATAGGAATACTCTAAGGGTTGTGAAATATTTTTAGGATGGATGTTATATCCTCCCCACCTTGTTTTAGAACTCGTCCTCGAGGTCTACTGGAACAGGTGTGGATATTTCTTCTGCATCTCTGATTCAAGCTCGCACGTGTACTCTGGTCCTCTCTTGGAATCCCATTTTACTTTGACCAGAACTAATCTCTTGTTTTTGAGATTCTTGATCTTTCTGTCTTCAATTAGTAGCGGTTTCTCTACGAACTTAAGTTTCTCATTTACCTCTATGTCCTTAAGAGGTACTACTAATGATTCATCTGCTAAGCATTTCTTGAGATTACATACATGAAATACATCATGTATTCTTGCCATTTCCTCTAGCAGTTGTAGCTTGTAAGCTACTGGTTCTATTCTTTTAATAATCTCAACATGTCCAACATACCGGGGGCTTAGATTTCCTCTCTTGATGAATCTAACCACTCCTTTCCAGGGAGAAACTTTTAACAATACCTTATCTCCTACCTGAAATTCCAATGGTTTTCGCCTATTATCAGCATAACTCTTATGACGATCGTGTGCTGTTTTTAGTCTTTCCTTAACTTGAATAATCTTGTTTGTTGTTTCTTGTACTATCTCTGGTCCAGACAGTTGTTTTTCTCCAATTTCTGCCCAACAGACTGGAATTCGGCACTTTCGTCCATAGAGTGCTTCGAATGGTGCAGCATTGATACTGGTATGATAGCTGTTATTGTAGGAAAATTCTATTAATGGTAAATGATCGTCCCAATTTCCTCCGAAATCAATTACACAAGCTCTAAGCATATCCTCCATTGTTTGTATTGTTCTTTTGCTTTGTCCGTCCGTTTGAGGATGATAAGCTGTGCTTAGTTTTAACTTGGTTCTCATTGCTTGTTGGAAACTAGTCCAACAATGAGAAGTAAAACGGCTATCTCTATCAGAAACAATAGACAAAGGAATTCCATGTAATGAAACTATTTCATTTACATGCAACTTAGCTAATTGTTCCATACTAAAAGTTTCCTTCATAGGTAAGAAATGAGCAGACTTGGTTAATCTTTCAACAATCACCTAGATTGTATCATTACCTTTTCGTGTCTTGGGTAATTTGGCAACATAGTCCATTGTTATCAATTCCCATTTCCATACAGGCATTTCCAATTGCTGCAGTAAACCTGAGGGTTTCTGATGTTCAGCTTTAACCTGTGAACAAGTTAGACACTTAGCAACATAGGCTGCTATATCCTTTTTCATTCCTATCCACCATAAATTCTTTCTAAGTCTTGATACATTTTATCACTACCAGGATGTATCGTATACTTAGACTTATGGGCTTCTTCTAAAATTCGGTGGCATAGGTTTCCTTGTTTGGGTATCCACATTCTTTTCTTATGGAATCTCCAAATTCCATCTGCCCCTTGTTCTAATTCCTTTATCATTCCTTTTAATTTTTCAGTATTGTCCTTGATTACTGATTCTTGTATTTCTCTAATTTGCTTATCTAAATCTATCTGCATATTTAATTTAAGAGAACGTACTCGTCTTGGCTTTTCATGATACTTTCGGCTTAAAGCATCAGCTACTACGTTAGCTTTTCCTGCATGATACTGGATAACACAATCATAATCACTAAGAATTTCTATCCAGCGTCTCTGTCTCATATTTAACACTTTTTGCCCAAAAATGTACCTTAAACTCTTATGATCTGTGAAGTATATGTGTCTCCAAATCTTAAGGGCAAAAATTATAGCTCCTAACTCTAGATCATGGGTCGTATAATTCTCTTCATGGTTCTTAAGTTGTCTAGAGGCATAGGCTATAACCTTTTGACGCTGCATCAACACACATCCATAACCTAACTTAGAAGCATCGCAATAGACTCCTAAGTCTTCAGTTCCTTCTGGTAATGCTAGTATGGGTGCGTTGGTTAACTTATGCTTTAAAATTCTAAAAGCTTCCTCTTGTTTTGGTCCCCATTCAAACTTAATTGATTTATAGGTCAATTTTGTTAAGGGAATGGCTATTCTAGAAAAATCTTGAATAAAACGTCTATAATAGCTTGCTAGTCCAAGAAAACTTCTCACATTCGTCGGTGATTCAGGGACTTTCCACTTAGTGATCGCCTCGATTTTGGTGGGATCCACATGAATTCCTTCATGATTAACTAGGTGTCCAAAGAATTGCACTTCTTGTAACCAAAATTCGCATTTTGAAATTTTAGCATAAAGCTTTTCTTTTCTCAGCAAATTTAAAAGTGTATGCAGATGCTCTTCATGTTCCTCTTTACTCTTAGAGTAAATGAGAATATCATCTATAAAGACAATTATGAATTTATCCAGATATGGTTTACATATTCTGTTCATCATGTCCATAATGCGGCTGGGGAATTGGTTAGACCAAATGGCATGACTGTAAATTCATAATGACCATACCTTGTTCTAAAAGCAGTCTTAGGAATGTCCTCTTCCTGTACTTTCAGTTGATGATATCCTGAGCGTAAATCGATCTTAGAAAAGAATCGAGCTCCTTGTAGTTGATCGAACATATCATCGATTCTCGGTAGTGGGTACCGATTTTTAATCGTAACCTTGTTCAATTCCCGGTAATCAATGCACATACGCATCGATCTGTCCTTCTTCTTGACAAACAAGATTGGTGCTCCCCATGGTGATGAACTAGGTTGTATGAAACCTTTCTCCAGAAGTTCGTCCAATTGTTTCTTCAGTTCTTGTATCTCTGCTGGTGCTAAAGGGTAAGGTGCCTTAGCAATTGGTGTTGTTCCTGGTAGTAGGTGAATTCTAAATTCAACTTCTCTATCTGTCGGTAATCCAGGTAATTCTTCTGGAAAACATCTGAGAATTTAGATACTACGGGTATATCTTTTAATTCTTTTCCTTTAGTGTTAATGATTATAGAAATCATATACACTAGCGATCCTTTCCTTGCATAGCTCGCTGTTTTCATCACAGAGATGAATTTCGTGGATCTAGTTGGCCTATCTCCTTTAATCGTGATCTTTTCACCCTTTGGTGAACTTACTTGTATTGACTTTTGATCACATAGAATACTGGCATGATTGGCTACTAACCAATCCATTCCTAATACAATATCAAATCCAGCTAGATTCATTGGGTAAAGGTTAGCAATAAAATCATGATTGAAAATTTCTATTCTTGCTCCCTGCAAGATTTCAGTAATCTTAATGGATTCTCCATTTGCCGTTTCTACCACACATTCTTGTTAAAGTTTAGTTAATGGTTGATTAAGGATTTTGCAAAACGAAGTATTAATAAAACTTTGGTTCGCACTAGAGTCAAATAATACTTTAGCAAAAATATCATTAACTAAAAACGTACCGGCAGTCACATCCAGAATCATCTTGGCTTTTTCGGTTGTTAGAACAAATGCTCTATCATTCTTGGTAGTCTTGTTATTCATGGCTGGAGCTAGTTTCAGACAATTTGGCTTGATATGCCCTTTTTCTCCACAATTGAAGCATATCCCATTACTAGGTTTCTTCCTACAGTCTTCTTCCTTGTGTCAAGACCTTTTGTAGAAGTCGCAGTATATCGAGCATTTCCCTGAATGCTTCTTCTTGCAGGACTTACAGTAAGGTGCAGAAGTAGAACCTATACATTTCCCACGATAGTTATTTCCATAACAAAATTCTTGGGTAAGTTTCTGGGCTAGGTTCTTTCTCTGATTCTCTTCTTGCGTACGTATTAATTCATCAGTCAAGGTATTGGCTAATTCTACTGCTTCTTCTATGGTTTGTGGTCTAGCTGCTTTGACTACGTGTCTGATCTCACTAATTAATCCTCAGAGGTAACGGGAGATCAATACTGGTTCTGGTGAAGCTAAGGTTTAAGAACTTATTAGCAATTTGTTCTTTTTCATTGGGAGGACAGAATTTTCTTTCAACCATTTTCTTAAAGTCAGCCCATTCCATATTATAAACTCTGTCACTTCCTTTAGACTGGAGAATAGTATTCCACCATTCTAAAGTTGAATTCTTAAAAAGATTAGAAGCAAACAAAATCTTATCTTCATCTGCACATTTGCTTATTTTTAAGACTGCCTCTGTCTTTTCTATCCAACGTAAAGCTGCAATGGCTCCTTCATTGCCAGAGAATTCTATGGGTTTGCAAGACCAGAATTCTTTATAAGACCAACCATAAGACATGGTTCTTCTTCTTTTTAGAATTGGTAATTGGAGTAGCGGTCCATTATTCACGCTGTGACTTGGTTCACTAGGTGTTCGTTTACTTCCACTTTTATAAATTTCCGCTTCTTTAATAGTCTTAATAATATATGGCATAGCATCTCTAATTTCTTGTGCTACTATGTGTTGGATGACATTGTTATTTATTTGGTTATCATTATTCTGGTTTTCCTGATTTTCTTCGTTGTCCATCTGGATTTATAAACAATTTTCAGGTATTAATATCACAGAATGAGATTTAATGCAAACAATCAAACAAACAGATTGATCAAAATCGTCGAGCATTGCGACATTTACTCTTTTTCATATATATCTTACAATCTACAACTGGAGTTAAAACACACTACTAGTTATGCGTCAATAGGTATTAGGCTACCTATTTTAGTTGATTTTTTTCAAATTACACGCATTTATATATATATATATATATATATGTAGGAGCGATAAAATGAAAACCACCCCCAGTTGTAAGAACCGAGAGAACCACTTTCTAGCAATTAGATCAACAATATGGATGGATGAGATTAAAAGTTACTAACTTTAATATTAAATACTTTTTGTCTTATTATGTTTTTAATATTTTAATCCAAAATGTTAGTTTGGTAAAATTACTTTATTTTGTTTTTGTCTTTATTGTTTTTTTATTACTTTTGTGTATTATTATATTAGTTTTATTTTTTTAAACATAATTTTTTTATTAAAAACATTTTAAAATTCAGATTTTTTTAAAAAGATTTTTTATACATTTTTCGTTTTACGTTAAACCTTTCACGTTTTACGTTTTACGTTTTTACGTTTACCTTTTTACGTTAAACTTTTTTACGTTTTACGTTTTATGTTAAACTTTTTACGTTTTACATTTTACGTTTAACGTTTTTTGCGTTAACCTTTTTGCGTTTTACGTTTTACGTTTTTACGTTTACCTTTTTACGTTTTACGCTTTTTGTCACACCCCAAAAATACCACATGCGGAAACCCCGCTAGGTGTGTGACGTAACAGGATCTAGCCACTAGTCAAATTGAACTATTCACAAGATATTAAAATAAGTTCCCATTTATTAAATCAAACATTCCAATTCGTATTGCAAGTTCAAAGGTTTTAGCGGAACGAAGTAGTAGTTCATTGTTTAAATATTTCAAAACCAAATGTATGTAAAACAGTAAGCCCATCAAGTACATCCAAGCAGTACGACCCATGATCACTCCAGCTAATCCAGGCAGCAAGTTCCTTGTCCATGAAATCTATCGACCTGCGAGCATGCAACAAGTGTATCAGACAACGCTGGTGAGTTCATAGTTTTACGAAAACATTAGTTACCAAGTGTTTAGTTCAGTTCATTGATAATAATTTTGATAATAACTCGAGTACCGTACAAGATGGCTTCCAGATTGTTTTGCCCGCCCCAATGCCCCCTATCTAAGCATTGGTCATGATTAAGGTCATTAGTTCACGCCTGTCCTCTCAGGTACGGTGTGAGGTTGCCAAGCCTAATAGCTCTATCAACTAATACCCCGTGACCTCTCAGGTAACTATTCGGTATAAGATGGGACTTAAGGTGATAGGAAATGAGTGTATTATCTAACATTCCAGTTTTTACCCAAAAGACTTATTCCTCTCAGGAATACCCATTGATTGTCCCACCCACCGGGACACATGCTCAAGAGAAGTGAACTCACCTTAGATTTGCTCGGTTTGTTAAGTTACCCGTTCCAAGTTGGTCAACCAAACCCTACCGTGGTTACCAATGAAGTCAGTTTCATAATCAATTAAGTCACGTATTTATCACCTTAGATTTGCTCGGTTTGTTAAGTTACCCCTTTTTGGCGAAGGATCTGCTCGACGAAGACCCATTCTTCGTCGAGACTGATGGCGACGAAGGTTCATTCTTCGTCGAGGTTGATTGTGGCGAAGAGTTGTGGCGAAGAACCTTCTTCGTCATCTTGGGTTTCTAATACACAATACACATTAAAGATTAGCATCACGCACTTAACAACCAAGCATCAGAATTAAACATCACACATTTAATAACCAAGAATCAGAATACTTTAATCATTCAAATAAACTACACACGACGCCACGTAAAACAAATTGTAAAAACAGGATTGTGAAACGAGTTATACGTATAGGAAAGACCTTGAAATCTCGGGTTGTCACACTTTTACGTTAAACTTTTTTACGTTTTACGTTAAAAACTTTACGTTTTACGTTTTACGTTTTATGTTAAACTTTTTACGTTTTACATTTTACGTTAAACTTTTTACGTTTTACGTTTTTACGTTAACCTTTTTGCGTTTTACGTTAAACTTTTTACGTTTTATGTTACACTTTTTACGTATTACGTTTTTTACGTTAACCTTTTTATGTTTTACGTACTACGTTCTACGTTAAAAAGTTTACGTTTTTACGTTTTACATTAAACTTTTTACGTTTTACGTTAAAAAGTTTACGGTTTAACCTTTTTTTTTCAAAAACTTTTTTACGCAAAACGAAGGCACCCAGCAATCGTAAACTCGGTAGGTGTCTCAGATAGATTGTTATCGTCATCGACTGGGGGAAAATTTAAAAAAACCAACAACATCAAAACAAAGTATATCTCGAAAAAAATGGGGTTTGGCTCAGATTTTCCGATAATCAAACGGCTGCAAAGTGGGGTTGCAGGTTCAAAAACCTACCCTCCACCATCCTTGTCGGGCCATCGTTATCAAAATATGCGTTTTTTTTTCATCATCGCCACCAAAATCTAGAACCGCACTTCAATCGACCGCCGGCGCCACGGGGCACCACCGGCACCGTGCGGGCACCACGGGGCACCGCCACACGGGCACCACGGGGCACCACTGGCTCAAAACCTGTGAAGCAGGCAACAACAGAGGCTCAAAACTCACACCCTTTTCCCATTTAGTAAACAAACAAACGACGTCATAACATAACACAACAGTTTGTATCAAAAGCGCATAAAAATAAGAATAAACTGATGCTTTATAAACTTTACCAATTTCAACATTCAGAAACTCAGATCCTACAGGAACCCTAGTTCTGTTGTCATCAGTATCTTCTTTTTCTAACAGTGTTTTGATTGAACCCAGTTGCAGTAAGCTCCAAAACCCTAATATCCATGATTGAAAATTGAAGAAATTGAGATGGGAATTGTGAAATTGAAGCAGATGGGTGTTGTTTAATAGTGAAAAAGATTCAAATTATGGCAAGAGCATTTCACCATGTGGCAATGAATCTTACAGATGTGGGATTTCTAACGAAAAAAGATGAAAAAAAGAACGGAGCAAATGAAGATAAACAACACCTTCAATCTTTTCAAATCCTCTCTCTCTCTCTCTCACTCACTTTGTTTTATGATTATCCTACGCATACAAGTGTGTGAGTGAAGAAGGAGGAGAAATCAGGGGTGTGCGATGGAGAGGGGTTGTGGGTGTGGGTGTGGTTTGCAGGTGCGAGGCCGCCCTATCTCCGCCGTCGTCAGACTACCGTGACCCGTAGCCTGCCGCCGCCTGCTTGTCGAAAGTTGGCCGGAGTCCGGTTGGTTCTTGTTGCCGGTGAGGAAGGTTCAAGAGAGAGAGAGGGGATTAGGTATGTGTGTGTTGAAGAGAGAGAAAGGTGAGAGTTTATAAAGAGAGAGAAATGTGTATCTCTGGTGCATTAAATGGAGAGAGAGAGAGGTATTAGACATTTGAGGTAAATGACCACAATACCCTTTAGGTTGGCATATTCTGATTGGTTGAGAGTGGTTCTCGCAGTTCTTACAACTGGGAGTGGTTTTCATTTTAGCGCTCCCCTATATATATATATATATATATATTATTATTACCATTATTATTACTACTATGGGTTAAATTGCATCTCCTGCTCATCGTATTTCCACACGAGCTTCTCTCCTATCTCTCTCATATTTTCTCCTCCTTCTATCAATTCCTTATCGTACATACGAAGTTCCTGAACGTTCTCATCACTCATGGGTGGTCGTGGTGCGGGTACTGGGTCAGGGTTCATAGGTAACGGTTCTCCATACGGATACGGATTGTTCAGTATCTCCTGAACATACTGATCATTATCCCAATATGGATCTAAAGGATTGAGGTTGGTGTACTGAGCTATGGGGTTTGGAATTGAATCCTCCTCAAGGTAGAGTTCCCTGTAATCCCTATGGTCACCGTTCCACAGATCATGTGCTAAAGGATTGGATGCTGGGACTCTAGGTATCTCATCAGGGTTAAATGTTGGTATGGGAAATTCAGTTCCTGGGTTTGGTTCTATCTCCATTGGTTGGGTTGGAAACAGTGGTAATGGCTGTGGTGCATTAATTTGTTCAAGGTTTGGATATGCTGCAGTGGTGGCTAATATATGGAAGTTGGCCAAACGTCTATTAACCAAGTCGTGTGTCTGGGCATTGACTTCCCTATTGGCTGTTGCTAACGCTCGTTGCTGGTGTAACTTTCTCATTCGCTTTCTCCTCTCGTGTGCTCCCCGACTGAACCATCCTCTCTTTTTCGAAGGGAATGGCTCTTCGGATTGCGCCTTAAATATGAAAATCCCCTCTTCTGTATCAGCAGAATACCCCAAAGGAGTAGGTTGTGACGAGGTTCCTTCACTTTTGGGAGAACTATCTAGATGACGGTAGGCGTCAGACGTACCTTGCTCACTCATACTGTAAACTAACAAATTGTCTAATAACATAAACCAATAATATACATGTATGCACATAGACACATAGATTATTTCCTAACAGAATTGAAAATTTTTGATGTCAGCAGAACACTTATGTGGCTCAAATCAGGGGCTGTAGCTCTGATACCACCTTCTGTTGCAACCCCCGACCCCTGCCCCGAGAGGCGGGCGGCCGCGGCCTACTCGGAGCTGGTGGTATCGGTGTTTATTTAATTTGGCAGCGGAATTTACATCAGGATCGTAGTTAGGAAATAGTTTATCAGAATAAAACACCTCATTTTATAAATAATAAACATATTGGTAAAACCCAAGTTTCCATTCATAATATGTTTATAGGGATAAACCCTATTTTATTCAAATAAAACGTCTTTCTTGTTTAGGTAACTTTTATAGACACTTTTCCAAGCCTTCAGTGCTCTCCAGCTGGCTTCTATTTGGCTTTCACATTTTGTTACCTGAATCGCGTTTTAAAATATTTTGTCAGTGGGAAATACTTGTAACAACCCGCACGTTCGTGCGTTGTTACTACTCGCTACACTCGTTACGCCTAGCACCAGAGATTCTGATCATAATGTAACTATATCGCATACATCGCTATTTCGCAGTATATTCCCACATTTCGCATACTATATCGCTATAACACATCGCATCGCACACACTAACACTCACGATGACATTGGGTGAGGACCTATTCTACCCTCCTCGATGGCTGTGATGTGTCGCAACACAAACAATTAACGCTAACAAAGACTCTCGGGTGAGTACTATAAGCTCCAGCCGTCGTGACGATGATGGCAATACGAGCAAGTAGTACCCCGTCAATCATTGTGGCACAACACATCACCATCGAAAGCGCACTCGCAGGCACGCGCAACTCGTTCATCTCAGGATTTGAAATATGGATGCGTATATACGACCTTTTGTGATTAATTATAATAAATAATAAATAAAGGTATATAAAAATGTGTAACCAAATTATCGCAATGCTTAACGATCGAAACGTAATGTCAAAACTCAGCTCGCCGGAGGTATTCGATCAAATGCCACTTCGATCGAACAGGCCAGCCGATTGAACAGGCCAGCCGATCGAACAGGCCAGCCGATCGGACAACCTGCACCCTCCCTTCTCATCTCTCTTGCCTATAAAAATTCCACTTTCACACCATTTTCCCTAATGAGGAGCTCTCAGACGACCAGTACACTTTGGGGCCATTTTCTCTCGATTTCTCGAGATTCTCGTAAGTTATCAACCTAAATCTTGTACTACTATGATCTACACGCACTCCTTCATGTTTTTCACCAACAAATCCCACTTTTTCACCGTTAAATCTTCGGATTTAGGCTATTCCAAGGTGATGTCATCATAGAGTTCTTATGAACGATGAAGTGTGACCTCATCTCATCACGAACAGTTCAGATCTGATAGATTCCATGGTGTATAAACACCAATCTCACCTAAATCTAAGCCAAATCTAAGTTTTCTAAACTTTTCTTCAAACTTTATTAACTTTTCACTCAAAACCGGTAGCAACGGATCTCGTACAGACCTTCTGCTCTTTTCTAGTGAAGTGTCGGTTTGAGAACTGGTTCCTACCAACGAGATGACCGGCTTATCGTGTCGAACAAGAACAACCGTCAAGAACAGTTAACCGACTGGACGGGGTGATTCCCATCTGATCCGGTGAATTGGGCTTGGTGGAGTTCCATTGTTTAGCTCGTAGTCTTACCGTCTCGGTCAATCGCAAAACTTAATAAAAATACTCAAGTTACAAGACGATCAGACTTCGGGACGGATTGCCGCCCGATCGGACTACCAGCCGATCGGACAGACACCCGATCGACCCGCAAGCCGATCGGCTTGCACTTGATGTCAGAACTTGATGCGTGTAAAATGCAACATATAAATTATATCAATTGTGGCATAAAACTAACCCTTTTTTAGTACTAATGTTGGAAAAAGTGTGTTTTTGTCTTCCTTTTGTATTTTCAGGATTAAATTAGCTCAAATTAACAAAAGAAGCAAAAAGGCAGCTAAATCTAACATAAATACAAGAAAAGGAACAAACATGGCATGCCCGACCTCCCCGAAAGCATATTCCCAAGCAAAACAAAAGAACAGAAGGCTGAACACGCCCCGTGCTCAGTGAACACGGGGGCGTGCCCAAGTGTCAGCATAAAAGACAAAGTTGTAGAAGCTTCCATCGCCCACCACGGGGCCGTGCTCAGCGGACACGGGGTCGTGGTCAACTATAAGATTCGCAGAATCCAGGCAAATCTTGATAGTACAGATATGCTTCTGCACACGGGGTCGTGCCCAGCGGACACGGGGCCGTGGTCAACTAATGTAGACAAAAGCAATTAATGAAGACAGAGAAGAGGATGGACACGGGACCGTGCCCAACGGACACGGGGCCGTGCCCGAGCTTCTGTTCAGCCTATAAATAGGAGTGCTTGGCTCAAGCTCAAACCATCCCTTGGCACACCACCTCTCTCACACTTCACCCACCACCCACCACCATCACAACACCATCATCCACCACCATCATCCATTGTCCATCATAGAATGTGTGAGTCGTCTCGGGATCCAAGATTGATCGTAAGAGTTCTTGACAATCAAGGCCATGTTTGCCTAAGTCTCTTACATCACTTGGTGAAGACAAAGTGTCTAGTGTAATACTTTTTATTTTTAATCTTTTCACACTTTTTAATTGGTTATGTATTAATGATTTTAATAACTAGTTTCTTATGTTGAAGGTGATTATTCCTTATCGTTTGTCCGTGGTGTCTTGGCATTATTTTACTGTCAATATAAAATAAAAGATTTTCACCATTCGTGTCTCCACGGTCCATATGGAGGTATGTTGGCTACCTGGTCGGGGGTTAAGGGAACGGTTTGGTAAGAGTCTTGCCATTGTTCAGTGTATAGATCCTGCAAAGGACCTGGGTCAAATTTAGTAGGACCTCCTTCAATACCTACCGGTATTGGATGGCGGGGGTCCAAACTCTTTGACCTCCTCATAAGTTAAGCTACTATTAAAACTTTAACCCGGCTACTTAGGACTGTATCCGTGCTGACTCAGACTACTTAGCCGAGGGTAACGTCGCCTTCAAAAGAGGGGCCTACCACATTATGCATTAATAACTTAATTAATTATCTTTCAATAATCCAACCCTTTAGGATTGTATCCTTGCTGACTCAAACTACTGGGTTGAGTGTAACGTCACCTCCAAAAGAGGGCCCTACTACAATAACTAAGATAATCTCTTAAATAGTGCAAAAGTGCGGAAATAATCAAAGGTTACACTAAACACGAATCGGAGCCAAGTGATTCATCTTGTCTATCTGTTTTTACTTTATTTTTATTTTTCAACATTTTAGTTAGTTTTTATTTTCTTAGTTTAAAACCTTTTTCTAAACTTTTGATTTGATTAGACGTTGAGGATAAACCGGTACTAAATGCTCTTGTGTCCTTGGACGACCTCGGTATCTTGTCAACACTATACTACGCTCACGATGGGTGCACTTGCCCATATGTGTGGTTAGTGTTAGTAAATATCGTGTTTTATAAATTTAAATTTGGCTAAAAAGTGTAAAAGGGCTTAAAATATACTTAAACTTATATACACACTTCACACGCATCAAGTTTTTGGCGCCGTTGCCGGGGACACAAGGATTTCAAGAAAGCTTAAAATCGACGGCCTAATTAGTTTTTTTTCAAAACCTTTTCAAAACACGCGCACATTTTTCTGCATTTTAGTTTAGTTTTGCATTGACAGTAACCTGAACACGGGCTGTGCTAGCTGAACACGGGGCCATGCTGCATATTTTTCATAAAACACCCAGATATAGTAACTTGAACACGGGGCCGTGCTCACTGAACACGCCCCCATGCTCAACGAAATTAGTAACTTTAATTAAAACGCCCAGATACAGATTTTGTACACGGGGCCGTGTCCACCAAACACGGGGCCGTGTCCAGCCTCTGTTTCCTTTTTTATTTTTGTTTTCTGATCTCGAGACTTGGTTGTGGTCTGCTGAGTGATTCTTATGGATCAATACTCAGGAGGTTACAACTACACCTATGAGGAGGATGATTATAGGAGTAACTATTGCACTAATTGTGGTGACCCGCACTCGGTTCAATATTGTAACTTATATCAACCGTCCACTTCATACACCTACTATGAGGAGCCCAGGTACGAGCCATCGACTTCATACAAATCCTATGAAGACCAAAGGTATGAACCTCCTCCCTCATACTCATATTTTGATGAACCAAGGTATGAGCCTTCTTACTCATACTTTGAGGAACCAAGATATGAGCCACCACCTTCATATGCTTACTATGAAGAACCATGGTGTGAACAACCCACCTCATATGAGTATTATGAAGAACAAAATTATGATCCTTATCCATCATATGCTTACAATGAAGAACAATGGTGTGAACCATCTACTTCATATGGGTATTATGAGGAACAAAGGATCGAACAACCGGATTCGAGCTTTGAAAATCCCGATCCTTTTTCTATAACCGAAGTGACCGATAGGATATTAGAATACCTTAGAGTTATCGATCGCTATATAAAAGAATCTTGCGCAAGGGAAAAGGAGTCCCTTGCAAGAGAAGAATTAAATAAAGAAGAGATAACTGAAAGTGTAAAAATGGAAGAACAAACAAGTGAAAAACCGACACATGAGTTAAACAACGAAAAAGGTGAGTCCGTCAATGTTAAAATTCAAGAAGAGACTAATTTTGAAGAAATTAATCTCTTGTCACCTTCTTTTGAAAATCATTGTTTAGTTCCAACTCATGCTAAGTTTTTAAAAGAATTAAACACTAACACTAAAATTGACGAAATGGTAAGCGTTAAGTTAACTAATGATCAAACCTCGCTCATAAAAGAAGACCCATTTGAAATTAACATTACACCCGTTCCATGTTTTTTTCAAAATTCATTTATTAGTAATGTCACAATTGATAAAGATCTTTGTGTTAACATAATGCTTAACTACATTTTCGAAAAATTAAGTATTAGTGATTTTTCTCCACTTCAAATACCCATTTTTCTATCTAATCGGAGAATAATAAAATCAATCGGTGTAGTTGAGGATGTCTTGGTTCAAAAAAATCAAATGGTAATCCCAACCGACTTTGTCATCCTCGATGACGCTCCTTTAGTGTTGGGACGACCCTTTGTAAAAACTCACGAAGCTTTGAAAAACCGGAAGTTTAACAATCTACCTCTTCAATTAGGGGCATTTAAAAAGATTGTCGATCTTGAGCGGTCCATGAAATATCCATTCGGCAATAATGACCCCCTAATTAAATATGAAGATGAACCACCCGATATAAGTGAAAAGTTTGACCACTTTGTTGAAGAAGAGGTCGCCATAGAACAAACTTTTAAAGTTCTTAATGAGCAACCAAATAAGGAGTCTCCTAAAGACCCACCTCTTGAGCTCAAAGAACTTCCAAAGGGTTTGGAATATGCTTTTCTAGACAAAGATAGTAAATTACCTGTAATTATTTCATCTAAATTAGATAGTTTAGAAAAAGAAAAATTAATTAACCTTTTAAGGGAATAAGTCCTTCCATGTGCACGCACAAAATTTTAATGAATGATGACTACAAATCGGTAATACAACCACAACGTCGAGAAAATCCCAATGTTCAAGAAGTGGTTAAAAACAAAGTCATCAAATTACTTGACGCCGGACTTATTTATCCTATCTCCGATAGTCCTTGGGTAAGTCCCGTCCAAGTTGTTCCAAAGAAAGGAGGTATGACGGTAATAACTAATGAAAAGAATGAATTAATACCAACAAGGACCGTCACAGGATGGAGAGTGTGTATAGATTATAGACTATTAAATGAAGCAACAAGGAAATATCACTTTCCTTTGCCCTTCATTGATCAAATGTTAGAAAGATTATCCGGTCATAAATTTTACTGTTTCTTGGATGGTTTTTCAGGTTACTTTCAAATCCCGATAGCACCCGAAGACCAAGAAAAGACAACCTTCACATGTCCCTATGGAACTTTTGCTTATCGACGCATGCCGTTTGGTCTATGTAATGCCCCCACAACATTCCAACGTTGCATGGTAGCCATCTTCCATGACATGATAGAAAAGACAATGGAAGTCTTCATGGACGACTTTTCTATCTTTGGGGATTCATACGACCAATGCCTCGATAACCTTGAACGAATGCTATCCCGATGTCAGGAAACTAACCTCGCCCTTAATTGGGAAAAATGCCATTTCATGGTAACTGAGGGAATAGTACTCGGTCACAAAATCTCAAGCGAAGGAATGGAAGTTGATCGAGCTAAAATAGACACTATTTCTCGATTACCACCTCCATCCTCCGTTAGAGCTATCAGAAGTTTCCTAGGGCATGCCAGATTTTATAGGCGGTTTATCAAAGACTTTTCTAAAATTTCAAGGCCTCTAACAAAATTACTTGAAAAAGATGCTCCTTTCATCTTTGACAAGGATTGCAATCAAGCATTTCTAACCTTAAAGGAAATGCTAGTCAATGCACCTATCATGATAGCGCCTGATTGGAAATTTCCTTTCGAAATCATGTGTGATGCTAGTGACTTTGCAGTTGGAGCTGTCTTGGGACAAAGAAAAGAAAAGCATTTCCACCCAATTTATTATGCTAGTAAAACATTTAACGATGCACAAGAAAATTACACAACAACTGAAAAAGAATTACTGGTTGTGGTATTTGCTTTTGATAAATTTCGTTCTTATCTTGTTCTTTCTAAAACTATAGTCTATACAGATCATGCAGCCATTCGATATCTCTTCAAAAAGCAGGACGCAAAACCACGTTTGATTCGGTGGATTCTACTTCTCCAAGAATTTGATATTGAAATCAAAGACAAAAGAGGAGCAGAAAATACCGCAGCAGATCATCTTTCACGCATAGAAGACCCAGCTTTGGAGGCAACCAGGGACGAGCAAATCAACGAAAAATTTCCAACGGAGTCCCTAGAAATGGTGGAATACAAAGAAGAACCATGGTACGCCGACTATGCTAACTACCTAGCTAGCGGTATAGTCGCTAAGGGTTGGCCACATCATCAAAGAAAAAGTTTCTTTGCCAATGTGAAACATTATTTTTGGGAAGATCCATATCTTTTCAAAATGTGTGCCGACCAACTCGTACGACGATGCGTACATGGTAGCGAAGCACGAAGAATTCTCCGCCATTGTCATGAAGGTCCATACGGAGGACATCATGGTGCCGCTAGTACCGCACGAAAGGTATTTGATTCAGGATTTTATTGGCCAACCATTTATAAAGACGCCCAAAGTCTTGTCAAGACATGTGATGCTTGCCAAAGAACAGGTAATATTTCTTCCAAAAACGAAATGCCACAAAATGGCATTCTTGTTTGTGAAATTTTTGATGTGTGGGGACTCGACTTTATGGGACCTTTCCCACCGTCAAAAGGAAACAAATATATACTTGTGGCAGTAGATTACTTGTCTAAATGGGCCGAGGCCGAGGCACTTCCAACAAATGATGGAAGAGTCGTGGTAAGATTTCTGAAGAAATTATTCTCTCGTTTTGGAACACCTAATGCATTAATAAGTGATAGAGGTACCCATTTTTGCAACCATCAACTTGGAAAAATTTTAACAAGATATGGGGTCTATCACCGGGTCTCAACAGCATATCACCCTCAAACAAACGGACAAGCCGAAGTGACTAATAGAGGTTTAAAACGAATACTCGAAAAAACCGTAGGGTTAAATAGAAAAGAATGGGCAGATAAATTAGATGATGCTTTATGGGCTTTTCGAACTGCTTATAAAACAACAATAGGTACAACCCCATATAAGCTTGTCTATGGAAAAAGTTGTCACTTGCCAGTAGAAATTGCACACAAAGACTACTGGGCAATTAAAAATGTAAACTTAGATTTAGAATTTGCTGGTAAAAATCGATTTTGTCAATTAAATGAATTAGACGAACTTAGGAATTATGCATACTCAAACTCCAAAATTTACAAGGAAAGAATGAAAAACTTGCATGACAAACATATTAAACCTAATGAATTTCGAGTAGGGGATCAAGTTCTTTTGTTTAATTCACGGCTTCGACTATTTCCTGGTAAATTAAAATCTAGGTGGTCAGGACCTTTTTCCATCACCCATATTTTCCCACACGGTGCAGTAGAAATTAAATCTCGGAATGGACCTCCATTCAAAGTCAATGGCCAACGGCTGAAACTCTATCAAGGATTTATTGAGGATGAAGTGGAAGAAATCTCGCTTCAAACGGTCGATGAGTAAAGGCAACAACATCATACCTGGTAAGTTACGAATCAACGAGATGACATCTTAATCGGTAAGTCTTCCAACCAAGTTTTTGGGAAACAAAGGGCACTCACACGAGCACTAAAAAAAAATTTGCTCGGCACGAGTCCGTGTCCACTGGACACGGGGCCGTGTCCGCGCGACTGTTGGGATAAAACCCCTTTTTCATAACAGTTACTTCATTCCACACGCCCCGTTTCCCCGAAAACGCTCTGGTTCCAGATGATTTTCCGCATATTTTCGACGTCTCCTATCATTCTAACAACATCAAGGTATGATTCTATCACTATTATTAGTTAGATTAAGCATTTGCATGTAGTTAAAACTTCAAAAATTTGGGGAAAATCTAGGGTTCTTGAACTTCATCCGGATCGAACCTCAAATTTTTGCTTAAATCTGTTAGCATTAGTTTAGAGTAGTGTTTTAGGAAGTAAACCCACTTGTATTGTTCAAAGATTCGCCCGATTTCTCACAAAAACCTCAAACCCTTGTTTTTTAACCGAAAAAGATAAAATTGAATGGGTAAACGGTTTGTTATGGGAAAAACGGCACTTGGGGTTTCATTTTCGGGGGAAACCGCTCCTATTGGACCAAAAATTTTCAAATTTTCGAAGCCGGGTCGAAAAATGATGTTTTTGAGTAACAGACACCTGGACACGGGGTCGTGTCCGCTGAACACGGGGCCGTGTCCAGCTTGCTGTTTGCAGTTTTTTTTTTTCCGAAAACTCCATTGTTTTATGCTAACTTTTGGTGTAGTCTTTCAGATGGCAAGGAAATTCACGAGGTTCAACGCAAATGAGCTCGATGCTAGGGCTAGATACGAAGTACTTCAAAAAAGACCGGAAGAATACCCGAGACAAGCATGCATGGATTTGTTAGCATTGGTGAACCAACTTGACCGTTTCAACAACCTAGTCACAGGACCACTGAGAGTCACCTTGACCACTCGACTTCGCTCGGTCCATGAGTGCACTATGGAATTCTATAGCACCTTCACGTTCAATTCAAGGTGCGACCCATTTGACAACGATAGGGGTAGCATTCCGATGTGGTGGAACTAGGTACTCGATTTCAATGGCACAATTTGGGTAGATCATTAGGTTGTATGCAGAAGAAGACGCGGGTAATGAAGAAAACACCGGAGGGGTGCGAGAGTTGGATGAGAACGAACGCCAAGCCGCATGGGCTCAGATTGGTGAAGGGCACTACAACCCGAGCAGCACTAAGAGCACTAAGCTGAGGGACCCGCTTTACCGTTACATTCATAGAGTCCTGGCTAACTCTCTTAGCCAAAGGCATGATAGCAGTGGCGTTGTTGGGTTGAGAGATTTGGTGGTTCTTCATTGCATTCATACCCGCCGGCACCTAGATGTTCCGTACCTCCTGCTCCATAACATGCATCTGAACCGACTTGCTACTTCACCAACCCCTATCTTCTTCGGGGGGTGGACATACCATCTCTTCAAGTACTTCACGAACATACTGAGATCCTTCGAAAGGAGTCCATGGTCGGGAAGAGTGGATGTACACATCTGCCGCTCCATGAACTTAATTTATGAGGCTGAAGACGGGTCGGTTAGCTTCCAAAGGATGCAGGGACATGCATGGAACCCGCAAGAGGCACTCGTCCTTCACGCTCCACAACATCATCAGTACCAGTACCAGCCCCACGGTGATCCGGGCCAGTCCTCCTCACATGGAGGTGGTTTTCCTAATTTCCAAAGTTTACATGATTTGTTGCAGGAAAACCTCATGTGCACCAAGAACACCTATAACATGGCGAGCAACACGTACAACCGGGTTAGAGCAATCGAGAGAAACATATCTGATATCCAAGATGATATTGGAAATATCCGGGAGTACATTGCGGGGTATGGTGGAGATGATGATGAGGAGGACGAAGACATGGACTAGGCGGGAGGAGCGGAGGCGGAAGCGGTTGTTTGGTGATCCCACAGGTTAACCCCCCTTTTATCTTGAACAATTTCCGGCCTGCGTGCCGTATGTTGAACAATTTACTTTCTTTTAACTCTTTTTGTTTCTGCATTTCTTTTTCTTTTTAACTTTGTGACATGGATGTTGAACTTGGTAATTTAGGATGTTTGTTGTGGTTTGGTGTAGTGTTTATTGCTAAAACAGGTACATACGAGGCTTAGAGTACTAAATCTTAGTGCTACTAAAGCCGGACAGGAAAACTAGAGCTAGAAACCTATTTTTCAACCTTGCAGATTGTCTACACGGGGTCGTGTCCAGCCGACACGCCCCTGTGCCCACTTCCCCAGACCTGCTGTTTGTCTAAATCTGCAGACTCTTGCCAGACACGGGGTCGTTCCAGCCGACACGCCCCCGTGTCCACCTCCTGTAAGTTTTCGTTATTGGCACCTGAACACGGGGTCGTGTCCAACGAACACGAGGCCGTGTCCAGACGTCCAGTAGCACAAATTTTTGCTTTTTCACACCTTTTACACATTCAATCAACCTAAAAACTTATTTTGGGGACACATTGAGGACAATGTGTAATTTAAGTGTGGGGGGGGGGGGGATGCTAAAACTTTGAATCTTGCAAGTCCTAATTACAAGCCTTGCACAAAACTCTATTGGAACCGCTAATCACCCCAAAAAAAATTTCATTTTTTTTACTTGTATAGGTTTAACTTGGGAATTTCAAATTCTAAAAACGTTATATTTTTACAAATTTACAACCGATAGCGTCGTGATAAAAAGAACCAACATAAGAAAATTATGAAAAGGTATGACAAGCTTAGTTAAAATTTAATTATATATACTTGATCACATAAAAACCTATTCCCACAAAAGTGAGTTTTCAGCCTTTATTGAGCATACAAATACATATCTTTAAACTAAATGCTCATTTTTCGTTTCTTATGTGAATAGCCGCTTGGTTCTTACAACTCTAGAACTTGCCCCGACGATACATTCCCGGTCCTTACCAACTTAAACCCGAGTAAGTAAATGATGGAGGAATTAGGACTAACCCTTTTTATTTCTACACCATTATTTTTCTTTTTTTACCACCTACCCAAAATCCCCCTAGTTAACCCCTTTGAGCCTAAACCTTTTCATTTCTTAACCCAAACCAAACACCCTTTCACCCACCAAAACCTTTTTATTTTTAACCCTTTATTTTAGTAACAAGCTCAGTTTTCCGTATGACTTTAAAAAAAATGTTGATGATAAAGCAAAAGAAATAAACAAACAAGTTCATCAAAAAATAACCTTGTTTGAGCAATAGCTTCATCAAAATAAAAAAAAATATTTAAAAAGTCTTACGAAAACCGATGCTTTTTACGCTTTTCGCTAACCACTAACTCAATCACCTACCTTAAACCCAAACCTAACCCTTCACCCAAAAAGTCCTCCTGATATTTACAAAGGTATATAGTTAAAAAGGAGGAGGATTGATTACTTGGCAAGCCTATGGTAGGAGTAAATTCCATGCCGCTCTTGAGTGATTCACTAAAATATATCTTCGGCCGAGTGTTGAGTGATCCCCCGTGAGGTATGTGAACTTGTATATAAATAGAATTATAAAGAGGCATGTTATGCCCTAATAAGTAATTTATCTTATGAAAAGTTTTAAATAAATCATGATGAATAGGATTGTAAATAAAATAAAAATAAAACTTAATAAAGAATCTTGGAAATCCCGACACTCTATGACAAGCCCAAAAAAAATCCTTCTCTTCTACCCATTCCATTTGGGAGTGTAAAGCCACATTATAAAGAGTTTTGCTTGAGGACAAGCAAAGATTCAAGTGGGGGGGGGGGTATTTGATGTGTGCAAAATGCAACATATAAATTACATCAATTGTGGCATAAAACTAACCCTTTTTTAGTACTAATGTTGGAAAAAGTGTGTTTTTGTCTTCCTTTTGTATTTTCAGGATTAAATGAGCTCAAATTAACAAAAGAAGCAAAAAAGCAGCTAAATCTAACATAAATACAAGAAAAGGAACAAACGTGGCATGCCCGACCTCCCCGAAAGCATCTTCCCAAGCAAAGCAAAACAAGAGAACAGAAGACTGAACAAGCCCCGTGCTTAGCGAACACGGGGGCGTGCCCAAGTGTCAGCATAAAAGACAAAGTTGTAGAAGCTTCCATCGCCCACCACGGGGCCGTGCTCAGCGGACACAGGGCATGGTCAACTATAAGATTCGCAGAATCCAAGCAAATCTTGATAGTACAGATATGGTTCTGCACACGGGGTCGTGCCCAGCGGACACGGGGCCGTGGTCAACTAATGCAGACAAAAGCAATTAATGAAGACAGAGAAGAGGATGGACACGGGGTCGTGCCTAACGGACACGGGGCCGTGCCCGAGCTTCTGTTCAGCCTATAAATAGGAGTTCTTGGCTTAAGCTTAAACCATCCATTGGCACACCACCTCTCTCACACTTCACCCACCACTATCACAACACCATCATCCACCACCATCATCCATTGTCCATCATAGAGTGTGTGAGTCGTCTCGGGATCCAAGATTGATCGTAAGAGTTCTTGACAATCAAGGTCATGTTTGCCTAAGTCTCTTACATCACTTGGTGAAGACAAAGTGTCTAGTGTAATACTTTTTATTTTTAATCTTTTCGCACTTTTTAATTGGTTAAGTATTAATGACTTTAATAACTAGTTTCTTATGTTGAAGGTGCTTCTTCCTTATCGTTTGTCCGTGGTGTCTTGGCATTATTTTACTGTCTATATAAAATAAAAGATTTTCACCATTCGTATCTCCACGGTCCATATAGAGGTATGTTGGCTACCTGGTCTGGGGTTAAGGGAACGGTTTGGTAAGAGTCTTGCCATTGTTCATTGTATAGATCCTGCAAAGGACCTGGGTCAAATTTAGTAGGACCTCCTTCAATACCTACCGGTATTGGATGGCGGGGGTCCAAACTCTTTGACCTCCTCATAAGTTAATCTACTATTAAAAATTTAACCCGGCTACTTAGGACTGTATCCCTGCTGACTCAGACTACTTAGCCGAGGGTAACGTCGCCTTCAAAAGAGGGGCCTACCACATTATGCATTAATAACTTAATTAATTATCTTTTAATAATCCGACCCTTTAGGATTGTGTCATTGCTGACTCAAACTACTGGGTTGAGGGTAACGTCACCTCCAAAAGAGAGGCCTACTACAATAACTAAGATAATCTCTTAAATAGTGCAAAAGTGCGGAAATAATCAAAGGTTACACTAAACACGAGTCGGAGCCAAGTGATTCATCTTGTCTAGCTGTTTTTACTTTATTTTTATTTTTCAGCATTTTAGTTAGTTTTTATTTTCTTAGTTTAAAACCTTTTTCTAAACTTTTGATTTGATTAGACGTTGAGGATAAACCAGTACTAAAAGTTCTTGTGTCCTTGGACGACCTCGGTATCTTGCCAACACTATACTACGCTCACGATGGGTGCACTTGCCCATATGTGTGTTTAGTGTTAGTAAAAATCGTGTTTTATAAATTTAAAACTTGGCTAAAAAGTGTAAAAGGGCTTAAAATATACTTAAACTTATATACACACTTCACACGCATCAAGTTTTTGGTGCCGTTGCCGGGGACACAAGGATTTTAAGAAAGCTTAAAATCGACGGCCTAATCAGTTTTTTTTCAAAACCTTTTCAAAACGCGCGCACATTTTTCTGCATTTTAGTTTAGTTTTGCATTTACAGTAACCTGAACATGGGCCGTGCTCCCTGAACACGAGGCCGTGCTGCATATTTTTCATAAAACACCTAGATACAGTAACTTGAACACGGTGTCGTGCTCACTGAACACGCCTCCGTGCTCAACGAAATCAGTAACTTTAATTAAAATGCCCAGGTACAGATTCTGTACACGGGGCCGTGTCCACTAAACACGGGGCCATGTCCAGCCTCTGTTTCCTTTTTTATTTTTGTTTTCTGATCTCGAGACTTGGTTGTGGTCTGCTGAGTGATTCTTATGGATCAATACTCAGGAGGTTACAACTACACCTATGAGGAGGATGATTATAGGAGTAACTATTGCACTAATTGTGGTGACCCGCACTCGGTTCAATATTGTGTTTACTTGTTAAACACTGACTGTGAGTATACTTGAACCCTTTTTGCTTTTGCACTTTTGGGTGTAACATACGTTGCTATCAAATCGAATTATATCAAATGCTTAAACTACTTATCACTTGCGAATGACTTACGTGCATAGTTATACGTGATGCTAGTTACATATGTGCTAGGACTTATACTCGCGACGTCCCACCATGACTAGTATAGTACTATTGCGCTCGACGGGGTCTAGTTTGCCATCGCGTATTCGAGCATCGAGGACTTAGCTGGTAGTATCGGTTTTGTGAGTATGTATGTCGTGTATCTCGTTTATGTATGTAGGAGATTCACAGCACTTTTAAATCTATTATGCTATTACATATCAAACCTGTATACTCGCCAATACTTTTGTATTGACATTATTTTAACGTATGTTGCAGGTTAGATCTCAAGCTATCTCAATCAAGCTAGGAAGTCTAGAAACTTCATTAAAAATCTAGGTTGTCGGATTTGTATTGTTCGAGAGAATAAGAAATCTGTGACGACTTATGTGATTGTAATTGTTTGTTAGTATGGGATAATGAACGCATTAATTATTGTCGCAAATAGTTGTTATGGAATCTCCTGAGCAATCTGATTCGCCTAGTGCCGCGCCCCGATGATTCCGCCATCGGTTGGGGTGTGACAGATTGGTATCAGAGCCATAACTATAGGGAATTAGGTAAGACATTCGACCTAGTCCGGGTTGAAGTCTTAGCAATGACCTAGTCTATAGTCTAAGTACCAACGGGCTAACTTCATGCGAACCCAGTGGGGTTTGTACGGGCCTACTTGCTGCTCTTATTCGAATTTGCTAAAACTACGCCTCTGTGTGAACACCGCATACTACGGCTTCGCACAAGGAAAGACTTTCCTAAGACTTAAATACTATTTGTCTTTCCTAAGACTAACATAATACACACGATTTACGATACTCGCATGACATAAACGAGTGATCGTGTCGAGATGAGGTGTGAAAACCAGTAACTCTCGATAGGTCGCTCACTCAGCGCATTATTCTAGCACGAGAACCTTCTGTTGAGTCAGGAGTGACATCCATATCTCGACGGAAATCTCCATTTCAATCTAGTGGAACTCTCGAATTTATTTTGGTGAGCACAACCACAGTCGGGAACGAAGTTGTTAAGTCAGGGGTGAAACTCATACCTTAACAAACCGTTCCACTCCTTAAATGGTTTTCGAAAAGCTCTCACCAAGGATTCGACTATATCAAGGACTCGAGCCGCGTGACGAATAGGAGGACGAATGCCATGAGCTGCATCACAGTGGAAGCATAGTCTACTAGGTCTACGCGCGTGTACGAACTCTCTTAATATCGCTGAAGTACTTGGGTAGTCGACGCCTAAACACCCAGGGCATTCTATCCAATTTTCTAGCCTATGCTTTGCCGGTTTTACGTTTGTCGAACTTATTTACGCTTACGAGTTTACGATTTAAATTTCATGCTTGACGAATTCTCGATTTAACGATTTTCGCTCCCCGCATTATGAATACACAACTCGCACAGCCATCGCAATCTAAAACAAGAACCGAATGTTCACAACGAAACTAAAGTCTAACAACTCGCTTCCTTCCTTCAACGCGTCCTCGCGCGTTCTACACCGACATGTAGGTGCATAAATATAAACTACAACTATTTATATGTACAAAGCAAAACATATGTGTGAGAACCTAGGACTCTCGTGTCTCCTATGTGGCTCCTATGTGTATACGTATTACTATACTACCTACAACAAGTTTTGATCGCACTCAATCGAATCGCAAACTTAAAATCATTATGATCGAATCTCACTCCAAGTCTCTCTGTCTAGATGCCTTCCAACAACTTTGCTTCGAGAATGTCAGCCAGGAGACAAGCCAAACGAAGGGACGAAAAGCGGATTGCTTCACTTGTGGTCAGGGAAGTGGCCAAAGTCATTCCTCAGATTATCACTCAAGTGCACTCTCTTAGCAGCTCTCGAACTTCGGAAGACGTAAAGACAGAAGCGTCGCAATCTGCTTTTCTCTACAAACACTTCAAGGCCTGTGATCCAATGAAATTCACGGGTGAAAGAGGTGTTTCTCAGCTACTCCAGTGGTTCGATTCTATCGAGGTGACCCTTCGTCAGAGTGGGTGCCCCGAATATTTTCAAACTACTTGCGCTACCGGAGTATTCAATCGCAAGCACTCGACTGGTGGACCGCCGAACGCAACAAACGTGGGATCCACGCAGCTTATGCTCTCTCCTGGAATGAGTTGAAATAACTCATGAGGAAGGAGTACTGCCCGCCCCACGAAGTCCAGAAGTTGGAAAACGAATTTTGGGAAATCAAACAAGTCAAAGGTGATAATACTGGCTACACCGCAAGGTTCAAACAGCTTAGCACAAGCTGCCCAGGTCAAGTCAACACTCCAGAAAAAGCCATCGTGAAGTACGTTCGCGGCTTGCCCGAATGTGTGGGCGATTTTGTTGAAGCTGCAAGACCTACTACCATCGAAGAGACCTACCGCTTAGCCGCAAAAATCAACAACAAACGACTCATGGAAGGATTTTTCTCCAAGAATCCTGTCAGACAAGCTTATCAAGCAATCGCCATTAATTCTTCAGACGACCCTGTCGACGATTCTTCTGACGAATCTGTCGACGGTTCTTCCGACAACTCGGTCAAAGATTCTGCAAGTGAGTCCTCAGACGAATCCTTCAACGACGACATCTCATCGCAAGACACCGACAAACCCAGCCGCAAACGAAAAATTTCAAGCCCAAACTCATCAACAACCGAACTGCTGCAACCGAAGCCTCTTCAAGCAGTTCCGGTGTTTCCAAAACGAGCTTACACTGGAGCTCATCCCCAGTGTTGCTCATGTACCTATCATCATCCAATTAGAGCTGACTGTTGCTATTGCAATAATTGCAACCGTTACGGTCACTTCACCCGCAACTGCCGCACCGGGTCAAGAACTTGAGTACAACAACCGCAGCTCCAGCAAAAGTTTTCGACATCAGACAGACGTAGGATAGTGTTGTAATGAAACAAATTTTAGACGTAATTTCATGTGTAAAACTGTCCATACTAATTGATGTTGTCGCTATGCACAACATTGATTCGCATTCTCTCTCGTGTTTCGCACTTAGATTAGATTCACACACATACTATATACTATATCACGAGATAATGTGTTTTACCCTCACTGCACTCTTAAGAATAAGGTACGATAAACGTGCAAGGAACGACTAATCACGGGTGCACACGGGATTATTTTGGTCAGTGCACGGAGATCGTAGTGAATTCTACAGGTGCCATAAGCGTCTCGACAAAATGTGACACCAAATCACGGGATGTAAGTAGTAGGGGTCAAGCAAGGTGTGCTTTATCATACTACCGAAGTTTCGTAAAGAAAGTGCCACGTGGAGTTGAACGTTATTAGACCTATTGTACTATTGTGGTTATTTTCAACACACTACACTCAATCGTAAGGCGTAACAACCGAACCGCATCACTGCGAGACTTTTCGTAAGTCTGCCAACGTAATGCAATCGCCTCATCGATGGACTTTGGTAAGTCTACCCCCGCAGGGCAATTGCAGCGACGTAAGACTGGTCGTAAGTCCACCTTGCCACTCAATCGCAGTTTTGTTGGAATCTATCGCATTATCGCTATCTTGCAATCGCTATTGGTTATTATGTGTATCTCGCAATCTCTATCGCTTATCATGTGAATCTCTATCGCTTATTATGTGGATCGCCATCGCTTATTGTGTGTATCGCTATATCGCTTGCTGTGTGTCACAATATCGCTATCACCATCGCTATCGCCTACCGTTATCTGTGGTATTTGTGTTAAGTTAGCACACATGGCCTCGCTTCACGAGATGAAGCTCATATGGTTAAAGCAAGGTGTTTTAGTCATATCAACAGGCTTTTGTGGAAAAAGGCCATGTGGGGTCTAATGTTAGTTAACCTCAGTGGTGTCAATCAATTGAAGTGAATCGCATAAATCGCGCATATCCCCATTGGTATCCGTCATCACTTGTGTTGTGTTTGTGTTATTCGCTTAATCGCCTATTCGCTTAGCGCTTATCGCTACCTGCGTTATGTGAGCACACCTGACATCGATTCATGAAACAGATCTAGTATGGTTAGAACAGGGTAAATACATCGCTGGTACTTCCTATATGTATAGGTGATTCAGCCATACGAGCAAACTTTCGTGGGCAGATGCCATATGGGGCTTAAAGACTAAATCGAATCGCATTACTCGCTTATCGTGTATCGTCTATCGCTTATTCGCTTATCGCGTACCGCTCATTGCTCGTCGCTCATCGCTTGGTATTCATCGCAGTCTGTGTGGTATTAGTATGCATGACATCGCTTCACGGGACAAAACTAACCTGGTCGAACGTGGTGTTTCGCCATGTTAGCAAACTCTCGTGGAAACGTGCCATGTGGGTTTAATGTGGAATCTAATCGCGCTATTCTCTTATCGCTTATCGCTCGACACCTATCCAGACACGACACATCAATGTTTCGTGTCACCAGGCTACTCGCGCACGCTGTTATAGCTACGTTCGCAATTCAACCCGCCTGTTTAACCTATTTGACTCTATCTTCAACTCGACCCGACTTCTTATCGATTGGACCGAGGTAGCACAATTCTATCTGTGTCATATCGGCACACATGACACCGCCTCACGAAACGGAAGTAATATGGGAGAAACATGGTGGATACGCCGCTGGTACTTCCTATATATAAGTGTTTTAACCATATTAACAACCTTTCGTGAGAAAGTGCCAAGTGGGGCTCGATGTTAATTAACTTTTTTTAAACTGTTAAAAACTGATTTTTTTATAAAATTTTTATTAAAACCATTGGACAAGTGAAATTTCCTCACAATGTGGAGGTGACATCGAATCAGCTTAACTCCATGCCCAAGGGAAGTCTCATAAGTCCAGTTTTCTTTAAAAAGAACTTTTTGCAATATCAAAACGAGATCTTTCTTAAAGACGTTGGTTCGACATCGACTTCGGCTTGAATCCGTGTCATAGGAGAGTTTCCGTAACCCCAGTTTTCATTTTCAAATTCCTTAAAATGTTTAAAACCTAAACTTTCTTGCAACGTTGGTTAAACATCGACTCAGTTGACCCTACGTTATAAGAAAATTTTCAAGATTTCCTTCCAAATTTCTTTTAAATAGCTAAAAACGAACGTTTCTTGCAACGTTGGTTAACAATTGACTCAGTTATAACCTTACGTTATGAGAAACCTTTCAAGTTCTTTAAAATTTCAATCTCATCGAACTTACAGATTCTTCGCGACTCGAGGTACTTTTGAAACGCCAACTCGTGGGATGCTACTTTTGTCAATACGTCGCCTCTCGCAACCGATCTCTCTCATACTCGGAATGCTCTCACTTGTCAACTCTCGGTCAATTAACTCGTTGTATCACTACTCGTACGGGACAACTTCCACAAGTCTACCTGTTGGATTAATTTCGGGACGAAATTTCCTAAAGTAGGGGAGACTGTAACAACCCGCACGTTCGTGCGTTGTTACTACTCGCTACACTCGTTACGCCTAGCACCAAAGATGCTGATCATAATGTAACTATATCGCATACATCGTTATTTCGCAGTATATTCGCACATTTCGCATACTATATCGCTATAACACATCGCATCGCACACACTAACACTCACGATGACATTGGGTGAGGACCTATTCTACCCTCCTCGATGGCCGTGATGTGTCGCAACGCAAACAATTAACGCTAACAAAGACTCTCGGGTGAGTACAATAAGCTCCAGCCGTCGTGACGATGATGGCAATACGAGCAAGTAGTACCCCGTCAGTCATTGTGGCACAACACATCACCATCGAAAGCGCACTCGCAGGCACGCGCAACTCGATCATATCAGGATTTGAAATATGGATACGTATATACGACCTTTTGTGATTAATTATAATAAATAATAAATAAAGGTATATAAAAATGTGTAACCAAATTATCGCAACTCTTAATGATCGAAACGTAACGTCAAAACTCAGCTCGCCGGAGGTATTCGATCAAATGGCACTTCGATCGAACAGGCCAGCCGATCGAACAGGCCAGCCGATCGAACATGCCAGCCGATCGAACAGGCCAGCCGATCGGACAGGCCAGTCGATCGGACATCCTGCACCCTCCCTTCTCCTCTCTCTTGCGTATAAATACTCCACTTTCACACCATTTGCCCTGATGAGGAGCTCTCAGACGACCAGCACACTTTGGGGCCATTTTCTCTCGATTTCTCACGATTCTCGTAAGTTTTCAACCTAAATCTTGTACTACTATGATCTACACGCACTCCTTCATCTTTTTCACCAACAAATCCCACTTTTTCACCGTTAAACCTTCGGATTTGAGCTATTCCAAGGTGATGTCATCATAGAGTTTTTATGAACGATGAAGTGTGACCTCATCTCATCACGAACAGTTCAGATCTGATAGATTCCATGGTGTATAAACACCAATCTCACCTAAATCTAAGCCAAATCTAAGTTTTCTAAACTTTTCTTCAAACTTTATTAACTTTTCACTCAAAACCGGTAGCAACGGATCTCGTACAGACCTTCTGCTCTTTTCTAGTGAAGTGTCGGTTTGAGAACTGGTTCCTACCAACGAGATGACTGGCTTATCGTGTCGAACAAGAACAACCGTCAAGAACAGTTAACCGACTGGACGGGGTGATTCCCATCTGATCCGATGAATTGGGCTTGGTGGAGTTCCATTGTTTAGCTCGTAGTCTTACCGTCTCGGTCAATCGCAAAACTTAATAAAAATACTCAAGATACAAGACGATCAGACTTCGGGACGGATTGCCGCCCGATCGGACTACCAGCCGATTAGACAGACACCCGATTGACCCGCAAGCCGATCGGCTTGCACTTGATGTTAGAACTGAATCAACTTTCAAACGATCAAAGATCTGCATGAACGGTTCAGCCGTCCGAGCGGATTGCTGACCGATCGAACGACCGACCGATCGGCTGACTTTGGATCCTCAATAACTTAAACATTTTGCAACCCTTCATCGCACAACAGCCACCAACCAAGTGTGAGGCGAACAGGACGACCAGAACGGGGTGCTGTCCGGTCGGGCGACCATGTAGGAACGTTATACGACCTGACGAGTCGATCAGAAGAGTGCTCAGACTGAATCAGAGGCGGAATTCATTGATTCAGTCTTTGTTTAGCTTGATTTCACTATTTAACGTCTCTTTTATTGATCTGCTAACAATGTACAAGCTCTGGAGACAAACTGGCAGGGCTTCGCCGTCACACACACTAACTTCTACTTAGATCCGCTCATAGGTCACCTATTTATAGACCAGGGTGGTTCGCTTATATGGACATTTCCGAATAAGAGGACCTGACAAATAAGCGGACCCATATTGGGTGGTTCGTTTATATGGACATGTTCTTATAAGCGGACCTGAACAGGTAGGTTCCCATATACGGACATGACACATAAGCGGACCTATCTAACTCATGTGTTTCTTGATTTTCGTTCACTATACAATCAGCCCTAGCCTAAGACTCGAACTAAGATGTAGTCGACAGACAACTGCACCAACAGACTCCCCCTTGAATGTTGACGGAATCTTCAGTGAGAGTCTTCAACATGACAACTCTTCAATCTCGATCGGTCTTCTTCAGGAACTCTTCCTGGAATCATAAACCCGGATCTTTCTCTGGTTCTAACTTTCTTCAAACTCCCCCTTTCATCAAGCTGGGATCGCTGTCTGGAATTTGTTATCACCTTTGAAAACAAATCCTGTTTTTTTTTTCAGTTTAAGCTCTCCTCAGATTCTGATTAATCTCCTGGCTTTCGTAGCAACAGGATCAGAAACCTACACATCTCAAACACTCTATTACAAACAATACAATGTTGTGATTCAACTTAATGAATCAACTAAACATTTAAGAATTATTTAACCAACCCAACTGTTCATCTTGTTTAGCCTTTGAGATTTTGAATATCAGCTTTTCAACATCAGTTGTCAAAAATCTTTTTGGATTTTTAAAACTATGAAACACAAACGCAATAACAGAAATTAAATACAGAAATGAAATATGTACAAACATATTTTTGTGAGTTTGCGAAAGAGGATCAGATCAGTTTTTAGACAAATCACAAGCACCGTTAAGCTCTTAATCGTTTTAAGCTCTAAACGATTCACGTTGATTGACGATATTGTTGTCCACTTAAACTCAATCTAAAAACTTTCGACATGCTTACTGATACGTTTAAGGTATATTAAGATAGCACTAAATTCTTATGGACCCCACAATCTCAGCATATCCCCTCATCATGCAATACACTAACTCAAGTAATGCCTTTAAACTTTTATCAACTGTGATTTGTGCTAAAATAAAGCAGAATGTTTAAACATTAACAATCAGGTCGATACTTCCGTATACGCAGAGAAAGTCCAATGTTTAAACAAAATAAGAAAAATAAAACAAGTTGAAGTTGTTTAGGCTTTAACCACCAGGTCGATACTCCCGTATACGCAGAGGTGATCCAAAGCTTAAACGAAACGCCAAAGAAAATAAAGCAGAACGTTTAGGCAACAACATCCAGGTCGATACTCACATATACGCAGAGGATGTCCGATGCTTAAACAAAATAAATAAATAAAACAAGTTTAAATCTTTGCAAAATAAAATGCACAATCACAGCGACTTTTCAGCAAAGTTTGTAAAAGTTCACAAACTTAACCAGTTTTATGTCTTTCGACAATCAACGATTACTGAGTAGGTACACAGTCAAGAAGGACAAAACTAAGTACTATGCTTTCAACCATGTTTCCCACTAGAACTAGGCTTTTTCATTTAAGTTTGTATCGTTATCGCAAATCTACTAGTCTAGCTGAGCCTATCGTCACATCTTTAGTGAGACCGTTTATCACATTTTAACTTTACATTTCTTTAGCATGCTGTGATAGTCCACTGATTTTCTATCATTTCCTCTTGTTTCAGCAAAACTCATTTTTAAATTTTTCAATGTTTTTGACATTTTCAAATTTTCTAATTTTTTTAAAATTTTTACTCCCCCTAAAATCAAAATATGTCTCAATTTTGATTTTCTGGGAAAATTTGAAACAAACTGTACAAACTTGACAACATGATGAGAATCACTTCAATTCTCCATCCACTTGGCTTGAACAATCAGAACTCCCCCTGACAACAAACTATTTTCCCATAGTGATTTCAAAACACTTAAGTTTGTTTTAATCAAAATGGTTTTTCCGGAAAATAAGTTTTGAGTGTCTTTTCACAAATTCGGGGATCTTTCATCACTTTGTTCTCTTCAACCACTTGTAAAAACTAACATTTTTAAGATCAAACCTCAAATATCACTTGTAGAAAATCAAGTACAACTCAATGTCCCTGATTTACCACTTGTAAGGCGAAAAATCACCAGAGTGAAATTTCTCAAGAAAAGTGCTGATTCATGTTCCACGCTTACCAACCTGGGAACTCCGGCAAGTCGGGTTTTTCATTTAAATAGATTCACCCAAGCCTGACGGTCCTTGGGTGATTTTGAATTCTTGTTCAACAATGGTGGAAAATTTGCATCATCCATTGTTATACCAGAATTTTCTACTTTTACCTCAACACATGGCTCTTCTGGCTTTACCACACCAGATTCATCGCCTGAACGTGGCTTGTCTGACTTTGACCTGTCAGATTCATTGCCTGATGGTGGCTTGTCTGACTTTGACACATCAGATTCATCGCCGACCATTTTCTTCTTTTTCTTATCTTCTTTCGTCCTCAGATTTGTATCTGATGAATTCGTTTTGCTTGACTTTGCAATTGAGGAAGTCGATTCATCAGAACTCTTATTTTTACCAACAGATGAACCCGAGGACAAAATCTTCTCTAGATACTCTCTAGCCTTCTTTCTCTTCTTCCTCAGTCTGTCTTTCTGCCCCTGAGAAAGTTTCACTTTCGTTTCTTGAACTTTAGGTTCTTGAACCTTCTGTTCTTTGGGCTTGACATTCACTGATTTCTTTGCCATTTTCTGAGAATTAACCCTCAATCTTTCATTTGATCTCCTTGGGCAATCTCTGGCAATGTGACCTCTGATGTTGCAATTAAAGCATCTCCTCATCTCATAACTCCAACCTTGGCAGTTAACAGCAATGTGTCCTTGATAACCACATCGGTAACACACTCTGTTATCGTACCAATCACCATTTTCAGTCCAAACATTCAGATCATAGCACTGTTTAGCTTGGTGATAATCCTTGCTCCTCTTGTTTGCTGGATTTGACTTTTGAGCACTGTGGTCCAACCTGCACCACTTATTGCCAACAATTTTTGAGTTTTCATTTTTTACTTTTTGTGGTTTTTGATTGCGATTGGATGATCGATCTGATGAGCTGTTATTCTCTTTTTGAACATTTTTCAAATTTTTAATTTTTTGTTTCTGTTCCACTTTCTTCTTCAAAGGTTTTTGCTTAGAGCATTCTCCCTTTTCGGTTGATTGTTGAACAGTTTCTTGAAATTTTTCTTTTAATTTCAAAAATAAATTCTTTTTGTCAATTTTTTCTTTTTCATCATCAAATTTTTCATCGCAATCTTCAACTTTGACTTTGTCAAAGTTTGTGACATCGTCACTTATTGGAACAGAATTTACAGGTTTTGGGCAAGGAATAGCTGAAGTGTTCACAAAAACCTTCAACTTTTCTTCCCATTCCCTGATTTTACCTTTTAACTCTTTGATTTTCTTTTGAGCACATTCTGCTTCCTTTTCAAATCGAATAATCTTTTCAAGATGAGAATTGATTACAATTTGTTTTTCAAGATTGTTTTTACCAAACAAATCTCTTTCATCTTCTAAAATTTTTATTTGACTTTGAAAAACTTTTTCAATCTTCGATTTTTCATTTTCAAAACTTTTAATTTTCTCTTCAAAAACTTTTTCCTTTTCTTTCAAATTTTTGTTTTCAAATGTCAAACTGTTCAAGTTACTTAACAGTTTGTCATTTTCAGCTTTCAGTTTCTCACAAATTCCCTGCAAAACCAGAATCTGTTTATCATCAATTTGCTTCTCATCTTTCAACTTCTTGACTTCCGATGTCAAACTTTCCGCATCCATCAAGAGTTTGTCATTGTCAGTCTTAAAGCTGTCACATTTTGAGCACACTGTTTCATTCTTCACAGATTCTTCAGCTTTTGAAGCTCCTTCTTCCTTTTCCCTGAATGTACCTGCGCAGAATATTTTAACGAAATCAAGAGGATTTCCATTATTATCAATATAACTACCTCTTTTGATGTCGTATTTCATCACATATTTTGCCCTGACACATTCAACAATCCTTTTGTTCATTTCTTCAATCACATCTAATCCCATATCCATCAAATAATTTTCTAACACTTTAATCATATCTTTTCTTTTCTTCCTATTTTCAAGTTCATGAGTTTTCAGTATGGTGATGAATCTGTTTAGATGTAATTTTGAAAAATTTGAATCCTTCCTTAAATTTTTCAAACATTCACTCCATTCAACAGGTAATGCATCTGCAAACTTTTCTATCTTTTCAGCATCAGACAGCAATATCTCATGATTTTTCAAGTATCTAAGTAATACTCCATATCGGTTTTCTAGATTTTCCAAATTTTCATCTTTCAAACAAACAAAGTATTTAAACCTTTTTGCCCATCCATCCTTGCTCACTCTTTTATAACTTTCATCTATAAACCCTTGATGCCAATTATTAAATCTCTCAAAATAATAGTTTTCTTGTTCATCAAATACCATCGCCATTTTTCTAACAATCCCACCAAATCTTTGTTGTTCACAAAAGCGAAACACCAAAGTGACAGAAAAACGGAACCTCAGTTGTCACTATAAGCGGACCAACAATGAGCGGGACTAATATGTTCACTTAAGCGAACCTCTTGAGCGAACCTACAACAATCAAGTTCCTAAAAGCGAACCTCTCAAACGAAACTACTCCTTATCACTTGAAGCGAACCTCACAAGCGGACCTCCGAATTGTCACTTGAAGCGAAACTCACAAGCGAACCACAAATAAATGTCACTACAAGCGGACCACTTGAGCGGATCTAAGTGTAATTTGGAGCGGATCTACTGAAAAGATGTCTGAATAAGCGAACTTGAATGGTCTTAAAAGCGGACTTGAATGATTTTTGAGAGGATCTACTCCAAAAATGTCCAAATAAGCGGACTTGAATAGTCTTATAAGCGAACTTGAATGATTATTGGAGCGGATCTACCAAATGTCCGAATAAGCGGATCTCCTAATGTTCGAATAAGCGGATCTCCTGATGTTCGAATAAGCGGATCTCCTGATGTTCGAATAAGCGGATCTCCTGATGTACACAAGAGCGGACCTACTGATGTACACAAGAGCGGACCTATCAGGTGTCCGAATAAGCGAACCTAAATCCGAAGGTCATTTGATCCATTTTTAGTCCGTATTTTGGTCCGAAACTTTCCAGGGTTTGTCTATGATCAATTGCGCACAATCCGTGAAACTTTGAGCGAATTCCGACCGGTAAAACTTGATCTGATGATGAAAGAAGGTGTAGAAATCAGAATTTTTGAGCGAAAACGAACTAAACAGTAAGAACTCTTCCTCCTGTGCTCTGATACCAATTGTAGGAACGTTATACGACCTGACGAGTCGATCAGAAGAGTGCTCAGACTGAATCAGAGGCGGAATTCATTGATTCAGTCTTTGTTTAGCTTGATTTCACTATTTAACGTCTGTTTTATTGATCTGCTAACAATGTACAAGCTCTGGAGACAAACTGGCAGGGCTTCGCCGTCACACACACTAACTTCTACTTAGATCCGCTCATAGGTCACCTATTTATAGACCAGGGTGGTTCGCTTATATGGACATGTCCGAATAAGAGGACCTGACAAATAAGTGGACCTATATTGGGTGGTTCGTTTATATGGACATGTTCGTATAAGCGGACCTGAACAGGTAGGTTCCCATATACGGACATGACACATAAGCGGACCTATCTAACTCATGTGTTTCTTGATTTTCGTTTACTATACAATCAGCCCTAGCCTAAGACTCGAACTAAGATGTAGTCGACAGACAACTGCACCAACAGACCAGCCGATCGAACAGCCAACCGAACGACTGGTCAGCCGAACGGCTTGCACATTTGGGTCCCACGCTTAACCAATCTAAAGTTTGAGTAATGAAAGACTTGCTACTAACCGATCGAACTGCCAAACTTCCAACACTTAAACAATTTTCAACATGTGCAATGTACAAGGATGTCACCCGATCGAACAGCCGTCCGGCCGACCGACCAGTTGTCCGATCGAACTACTGACCGATCGAACCGTTGTCCGATCCATTGACACCTTTCCATTGTTTAACGCACTATATATCGCTTACGCTATCGCATTGCAATCAGGATAATCTCAGACGCGCTCCCTTCAATCCAAATCAAGTTGTGTTTACTTGTTAAACACTGGCTGTGAGTATACGTTGGGTGTACCCTTTTTGCTTTTGCACTTTTGGGTGTAACATACGTTGCTATCAAATCGAATTATATCAAATGCTTAAACTACTTATCACTTGCGAATGACTTACGTGCATAGTTATACGTGATGCTAGTTACATATGTGCTAGGACTTATACTCGCGACGTCCCACCATGACTAGTATAGTACTATTGCGCCCGACGGGGTCTAGTTTTGCCATCGCGTATTCGAGCATCGAGGACTTAGCTGGTAGTATCGGTTTTGTGAGTATGTATGTCGTGTATCTCGTTTATGTATGTAGGAGATTCGCAGCATTTTTAAATCTATTATGCTATTACATATCAAACCTGTATACTCGCCAATACTTTTGTATTGACATTATTTTAACGTATGTTGCAGGTTAGATCTCAAGCTATCTCAATCAAGCTAGGAAGTCTAGAAACTTCACTAAAAATCTAGGTTGTCGGATTTGTATTGTTCGAGAGAATAAGAAATATGTGACGACTTATGTGATTGTAATTGTTTGTTAGTATGGGATAATGAACGCATTAATTATTGTCGCAAATAGTTGTTATAGAATCTCCTGAACAATCTGATTCGTCTAGTACCGCGCCCCGATGATTCCGCCATCGGTTGGGGTGTGACAATACTGGTGAGTGCATCCCAATTTAATCAAAACACTTTTATCAATTTACAGTATTGAGGGCATCCGCAATTACATTTGTTTACATCTATCAAATTACCATCCACGATACTGTCAATCCTGACTTGTGGTCATGTTACTATTCTCAGTATTAGTAACAAGTAATGTATACAAAACCCCAACATACCGACAGTAATTGTAGAATTACAAATACTCAATCACTGTTAACTTAGATGTTTAAAATAGTTGAGTTTTTGTAAAAACAATTTATAAAAAGAGAATGACTCAATTGCTGTTTTAGATAATTCCTGGTGACTTCCTGGTTATAATCTATTAAATTAAACAATGCACACGTGTTAGTAAAATAACCCAATTTACATTAGCTATACCCCTCTCCCGAGACAGAACTCCAACGACTGAGTTAGGCAGAGCCTCGACATGCGTTACGGAGTACTAGATCAATCGGGCAGAGTAACTAATACGTAATCGGAGGTTATAATACTTACAACGAGGCAGAGCTTCCCTTTTTAGTGGGTATTATGCCCGAGAATTATTTCTGCTATAAATAAATTGAGAAAGTTTGATTTTGAACGGTTTGGAAATGAAGTTCGAACGCCCAATTTATAGGGCCTGATCCGGGGTTTCTGGTGGCCAGCGAGAGAGACAAGGGGGCCTTCGCGCCCCGCGAGCCCTATAGGCTAGGTCTTAGGGTTGCTGAGTTGACCCACTAGACTCAACACGTAACATGCCACGTGGCGGCACCGGGCTGCGTCTGGTGGCCAGCTGTCGCAACCCTAGACAATTATACCCAAGGGAATCGCGCCCCGCGAGCGGCCCTGGGATTTTGTTTTATTCGATTTTTAATGAAATAAAGGTATTTCGGGCCAATTTTTCGCATACGGGGTATATTTTAAGACTTATAGGAATACCCTAAGGGTTGTGAAATATTTTTAGGAGGGTTGTTATAGGGCTATCCTCAAGTACCGGCTGTTGGTACCCCTTTTCCCGGTTGATGACCCATCTCCTGTATGCAGTTCATTGCAAAGAATTATCGGGCTTTAAATATCGATATGATTTAGTTCGAGATGTGCTTTATGGTGTCCTTAAGCGGGCAGGGATCTCGGCAAAAAGTAAGCTCCGGTGAACTTCTTGATCGATCCTTTAGAAGGGAGATCTACCCTACGGTTCGCTGACATTTTAGTTTTTGGGTGGGAAGAAGGAAAACATGGGTGCGTCGATTTGAGAGGTGTGTCCCCCCTTGTTGGGCTAAGGGACTACAGGCTTGTGGCAGGCCAGACGATAACCAAGGCAGAGGCGGGCAAAGTAGCTAAGCACGAAAAAACTTGCATTGAGAATCAACACGTGTTCGTCTCGTTCGCTTTCGATACTTTTGTCGCTCTCTCCCCTGACGCGGTGCGGTTTCTCAAGCGGGTTCAACAGGTGGTAAGCAGTAACACCGTGCATGTTAAGAGGCATAATTTTGTGTTTAGTAGGATAGGTTATATAATTAGATTTCGCAAAGAAATTAATACAACAACATCATCTACAATGAGTCGTTTATTTATCTATGTATAAACTAGCCAATAGTAGTGGCATAAGCAAGTTACAAACAAATTAGTTATCAGTTTGTGATTTCTGTTGGTATAAACTGAAAACAAGCAAAATCACACAACAATAATGATACATCTAATGGATTTGTATCGGAATGCGACCATTACGAATGAATGCGTAGATCGGAGATATGATCACTCAATAGATCGAATAAATCCTCTGTTTATCTGATTTGTAGATCAAATCGGGAGTTCCGGCGAGAGGTACCACAGAGGAGGAGATCGGTTAGACGGAAATGTGGCGACGGAATTGGTTAAACGGTGGTTTCTACAACGGAAATTAACAGCGGTGGTGGATCAGGAAAACCGGTTTTCGGATATCGGTTTTGCTATATGAATTTCCGATCATCATCTCACCCGCCGACTGAAGTCAATGTTTCTGCATCCATGGGGTTGGCCCCTAGTTTTACTTTTTAAATTTTTTGTAAATGTTTTATTTTTAACCTTAGGGGTAATCTAGTCATTTAACACATATTTTTTTAACGGCAAATTTCTTTTATTCCCTGTTGTCTGTGGGACTTGAACCCAAGACCTCCCCCTCCCAAGGTGTTTAAAGGTTTTGCCTTTGTCAATGGACCACCACCCCATTGGTTTCATTTAACACGTACTTAACTGAGATATTTAACATAAGTTAGTGATAAGGATCGCCCGTGCAAAAATTACAACCATCGGGATCAAGTTTGTAATCATTGAAGCCTCGAAATTAAGTCTGCAATATCTGCAAACCACAGGACCAACCAAGAATTTAACTCTTACATAAATAGATTTATAAAAAATGAATTATGTTACAAAAATAAAATATTAAATATAGTCCGCGTCATTTTTAAATATTAAAAAAATAAAATCTGCAAGTTGATACGAACATAAAAAACGTTCAATATTATCTTATCTTATAAAATAAATAATTATTTTTATTAGACAAAATTAAATAAAATAACGTTTATGTATGCTTAAACTTGTAGGTGAGAATCAACATTTGACACAAAGTCAATTTATTTTCTTGCTTAAGTCACCTCATATGTAAAGTCTGTGAGGGTAAATATGTCATTTTACCATCCCCTCCTTTATCAGCCACCATCACCATTTACCATCATTACTACCATCAACCTCCATGGTCATCACCACCGTTAACCTCCACAATCACCGCCACGATTAACCTCCACCATCACCCACCACTATCATCACCACCATTAACCTTCACTAACATTGCCACCATCACCTCAACAACAACACAATCGTCTAAAACCCTAACCCCTCAACCAATGCAAACCATAACCACATGCAACTCACCGGTCACCACTCCACCACACCTCCGTCACAACACAACAACAAAGCCCTTACCATTTCAAACCCTAACTCCACTGAATTCTGCCATTACTAGCCTCCAATCTCAACATCGCTTGCAACACCACTGATATCCATTTCCATCATCACCAACCACCAACCACCATCGGAAATGATCACCATAACCACCTACAACATACCCACTTGAACGATCTGAAACAATATTACCAAACCCACAGACCATATACCATATTTGAACACTCACCTAGGGATGAGCTCGGTACCGACGGGTACAGGAACCGAAAGTACCGGTACCGAAAATCCCCAAACGTGGGTACCGGTACCGAATATACCCGGTTCGGTACCGGTACGGTACCGGTATTTGAGGGTAAAAACCGATACCCAACCGGTACCGTACCGGACCGATACCGAACCGGTACCGAAAATGTCAAAAGTCGGTACCGAAATTGTACCCGGTTCGGTAAATTCAGTACCGGTTCGGTACCGGGTCTAATTTGCTCATCCCTACTGTAACACCTCGTAAAATCACGTCCAATGATGAGTTGACACGTGTAATAAACCCTAATAAAGTTAAACGATGACTATGAAGGACTAATTTAATAAAAAACGAAAACTATGAATGTGGAAGGACCAAAAATGTCAACACGCCAAACTTGTGCCTCTGATTGACCTCATAAGATGTTCGTATTCTTTATTGTTTAAATTGTCGGACACAGGAAGCCGTTTGTGCTTAAAACCAAAAAAATTACAAACCACAGGGGTTAAAAGGGTCAACATGTTAATTCTTACCTCTGAATGACTTTTTAAACAATCCCGAGGTTTTGTAGAATCTTTTTATACTCTCACGAATGTCGGATAATGATTTCGTTGAGTTTCGATGCAAATAAACGATTTAGATTACAATATTCAAGAAGATGGGTTAAATGCGTCAACATGTTCAAATTAACCTCTGAGTGACCTTTTAACGAACCCGAAGCATCGTGATATTTGATAATGCTCTCTAGAATGCCTAATATGGATAACATAGGGCTTTGACGCAATAAAATGATAATGCGCGCAAGTTATGCATTAAAGGGGGCCAAAAGCGTCAAACTATAAAACTACACCTTTGAGCGACCATTTAAGCGAACTGGAGTAAACTGAAATGTCGTAATATCCCATCATACTCTTGGGAATGCTCGTTATTAATCTTGAAGGGCTTTTATGCCATTTCGCGTTAAAACGCACAAGTTCACAAATTAAAGGGTTAAAAGCATCAACGAGCAGAAACTAGTGTTTTCGGTAATCGTTTAATGAAACCGGACCTAACGGTGTTTGGTTATACTCTCTAGAACATCTTCAAACCAACTAGAAGGGTTTAAAATGTCTAAAATGAAAGATGCATTGCATAAAAACGTACAGGGGCCAAAACTGTCAAGTTTGAAACTTGATATGAGGCCGTGGCGCGCGGCGACGCCTCTCCCTATTGCCGTGGCATGCGGCGACGGCTAAATTTTGACAGAATTTCACTTCCAACTGTGGGTTCTTCTTCCTTGCTCACCAAAACTTGATCTCTAAAACCATTTGATCATTCTAGGGACTCTTAGATGGTTTTTAAACCTGGTATTACACCTGTGATAATCTCATTGCATCCCTATTACACTTGGCAAGATCTTGTGGGGGCTTGAAATCTATAAATAGGCTTCCCCTTTCACATTATCACTTGCACTTTCAAATCAAATCTGCTATACTTCTCAATATTAGAGGATCCTGAGCAATTGGGAACCTCCATGGAGTTTTCTTCAGTCCATAGGACCAATTGTAAGCGTCCTTTCGTGACTAGTTTATTTTAATTGGCTTTTAGAGCCGAAAAGTCAAGCGTTTTTTATAAACGCTTTGAATTTTAGCTAGACCATAAACGGTCAAGCCATTGTTCGCAACGAACATGGCTACGTGATCGTAATTAGGTAGGTGTTAAACCCTCAAAAGGGCACCTCCTAATTACCACGTTTACTTAGTTAATTGTCGGGTCAAAGTAATTAAATAAAAGTCAAACGGGTCAGTTTTTGAATAAAATTCATAACAGATAATATAGAAGCTATAAAATCAGTTTTGTCACTTTAATAACTTGGTAAATATTAATTGAACATGTCTAGGCATGTTCAACCCGACAATTCTAAGTATTAGGCTCGGTTCGCAACCGAAAGTCGCAAAAGTAGACTTTTGCTTTGACTTTCAGTTCTGGCCCGAATTAACTTAGTTTTAGTCATGCCTTAGGGTTTCCTTGTGACCATATTATATGTTAGGATAACCCTCTGAGGTTATACTACATGGTCCTTTAGAAATCTGAATCATTTACATGTTTCCGTTAAATGCTTAAAAGTTGACCATTTTGCCCTTATGTTATAAAAACGAGATTTTTGAGAATGTGAGAGGACAAAAATCTTTATTACTGATTTATAAGCATTTCCTAAAAATTTGACATCCATTTCTGGTCTAAAATAAAAGTTATGCAAGATATCGAAAAATGAAAGCTTTTTGTTCATTAAATTGCATTTTTTGTATAAATCATATTTAAGCCCAGTTTTTGGCACCAAACTTGCTACCCACTGTTATAAAATAATATTTAGAGATTTTTGGAAATTTTTGTCAAATTTTATATTGATCATAATATAGAGTTCTAGCATAAATTCGATAATTGACGATAATGCCCTTTTCGTTAATAAAATGAGTTTTACATATCATTTTGATACCAAACATTTTCCTACTGATTTTATATATTAAATAAAATATTTTAGGTAGTTAAGACTGATCAAATTCTCAGATTTCATTAAACATATCAAATATCGTCAAATATCGACTTTTATGCGATTTAGGCGCATAGTATGGTTTAAAACCATATTTAGCACCTAAGTCTTGTTACCTACTGATTTTAAAAATAAATTTTTATACTTTAACAGTGAGTTTAAGTCTTGAACTCAGATTTCCAAATTTGACCCTAAAAGCATATGTGAAATGACCAAAATGCCCCTACGATGCATAGTTTGGCCATAAATGATAAATTTCACATATGTATGATATCTTACTGAGGTAACTTATTAAAATAAACATTTTTACTGATTATTTTAGACCAGAACCTTAGATTGCTATTTAACCTCTTTCATACACTTTAAAATGACCAAAATACCCCTACGGGGCTTAAATTGGTTTTAAATTCGTTTTAGGCATAATGGAAGATATCCTACTGATATCACAACATAATTTAAGCATAATAGCTTATGGAACTTGTACATGACTCATTCGGTTACCCGTTATGCATATACGCGTTCGGTAAGGTTTATGTAACTAGTTTGCATAAATTAGCCGAAACGGGTCAAACCTCATCATTTTTACTTCAAAATTCAGAATGTGTTTAGTTTACCCATTTTATACAAGTCTTCATACTTGTTGGGTCTAAATCACATTCTAATCCGGTCTTCGCTTAATCTTGCGTTTTGAACCGTAAACCTTTCATTAAAACTAACCGGTCTAAGTTTAAACTTAAATAAGACCCATTAGGAATCTAATAGTTTATTAAAACCTTCGTTCCAGATTAGTAGCCCAGTAAAAGCTACTTGTACTTGCTGATTGAAATACGGCTGAGAATAAAATTACATTTTAGCTCAGGTAAATACTTTTAACTTATTTTCCGTTATACGGGCTTGGGATACGGTATTATAATAATACCGCTTGGTCGGGTATGAAATCATTTAATCGGATTGTGATTAATAAATTTACATAATCCGTTTTAATCTGTTTTGTTTGATACAATGCCTTTGGAGGGTTAATGACCGTGTCCTGGATATCCTCGGCTCATTCATTTGAAATGGCCACGGCTTAAGCACGGGGTGTAGGCATACACCTGACAGTTGCGTATGTATAAACGGTATCTCACTCGTGAGGAAACTCCTTGTGGACCTATACTTGTGGTGTGTCTATTAATCTTGTACCGGCTCTTCTATTTCGGTCCTGAACGGACGACAAACATATAAATCTGTATACAAGATTATTTTTAAATAATTGTCCCAAGTTATTAAAGATTTTATGCCTTGTGCATCCAAACCAATTTTGTAAATGCTTTTCAAAAGAGTCAGTTAATTGTATTTACCAGTGTAAACTGACGTATTTTTCAAAAAGACTAAGTGCAGGTACTACGCGTAATGGGCTGGAAACTCCTGAGTATTAAATAAAGATTCTTGCAAGCTTTTAATACTTAAAGTCTGTTGAACAATATTTTCTTTCTATTTTAGATCCGCCTGTGGATCCACTTACAACCGTTGTATAATATTTTATAATACTTTCAATTCGGTTTGTATTGTTATTTTAGACTTCCGTTGTGCATTAAACTGTGATTATTTGACTATGATGATATCAACTACGTCACGATACTCCCCACCGGGCCCACCGGTAATACGTTGAAATATCGGGGTGTGACACCTACACTCACCTACAACCTTACTACTGTCATCGTTTTTTCCCAATTGATAACCCTAGACCTTTGTATCACCACCTGCAAACCCCATTTCTTTATAGCGCCAACACCCACCACCGATCTAACCCGAAACCATATTTATCCCCGATCTGAACAACCACTGCCTCCACCGCACCACAAACACTAACCCGATTCCATTTCCACCACCACCTACAACCATCCTCATTACCACCACCATTAAACCTAGAACGAAATCATACCATTGTCGTTGTACACCACTGTCTCCCTTTTCAATAGTCAACATTTGTTCATCACCATTGCTCCCCTATTTTCGAAATCGAACTTCCACTGCCACCATCATTCTCGATTCGAGAATCAAAAGGGTTTTGAGGTTTATTAAAAATATATCTTAAATAAGGATTTAAAAAGACCAAAATACCCACACATGCTTTGCATGTAAGTTGACTTACCCAAGAAAATAAGCTGAGTTTGTGCCAAAGGCTGATTCTCGCAACAAAAAATAAAGCAAAAGGTTGATTAGATTTTTTTTTTAAACTGAAAGGTATAGCTTGCAAGTTTAAGCATACATGATGGTTGGTTTTTGTAATTTTGTTTTTTATATAATGTTTAGAATATGGAAAAAAAAACATTAGATGAATCTAAAGAGAGTAATTCATGAAAATGAATAAATACATAGATGAAACTCTTTTTCTTTTTGAGAACAAAACCTTTTCATCGATCATATCTTTTAGATTCTTTAATATGCAAATATCTTGATTAATTAAGCATCATTTTTTTAGAACAAAACCTTTTCATCGATCTTATCTTTTAGATTCTTTAATATGAAAATATCTTGATTAATTAAGCATCATTCCACTAAGGCATAAATACTTTGTTAGAATTATAATTACTTTTAAGTATTAAGAATTGTCGATCTTGGAGTGAACCACTCTTATGACCATGTGAAATAAAAACAATTAAAAAACTGTATCACACCATATATTCACCACATATTTCTGCCTTCAATATAACTAGTAATCAAGTTCGCGCGCGTTGTGGCGCGGGTACATTACAAATATCAAATAGATTAGTCCAAACGTTATACGATGCGTTAACCATATGAAAACGTACGTTTAGATGTATCCGATTGAACCCAATTTAACCTATATAACATTGCGATTGGATCAAAACGTAAAGTAATTCGAACTTATACCGTACAATGAGTATTATATGTGACCCGACTCATACATATAAAATGTAACGGGTATAAAGGAAAAAACTAACACGTATAATCAAAAGGGCTTAATTAAACCTTTTTAATCAAAATTAAATAAGCACGGAAACGAATTATATTTGAGCTGACTCGTTTTCAGAAAAAGTTTACGTCGAAATATATACAGATTCAATTTCAAACAAATTTGGTACATTGATATAAATGAACATATCGCAATGGCATATGCGGATTGTACGAAACATTCAAACATATATGTTGATTTAATCACGAATAATTAAAATAAAAACATTATGAAAATAACCAAAGAAAGTTGTCAGCATTTGTATAAAATAAACCTAAATAATTAAAATAAGAAAAATATCAAAATAACCAACATATGTTATTTTAGTATTAGTACTTGTCAACTAATTAAAATAAGAAAAATATCAAAATATCTAACATATGTTAGTTTAGTATTAGTACTTGCCAGCAATAAAAAAATGAATCAGCTAAATGTTTCTAAAATGGAAGCTAGAGATTCGAACCGGCTGTAAAGCACAGTTCTTGTGTAAAAAAAAAAGAACTTGATAGTAAAGAACAGAAAAAAGGAGGGGCATATATGAAAAATGCACCCACCTTTAAGTTTAAGATTTTACTAGATTATTGCCTTAGGCTGCGCGTTGCGGCGGCGACGTCTTAGTTATTTATGATTGTCGACACGTTACGTGACCGTTAATTATATGAAAACGCGTGTTTCGATGTATCTGATCTAACTCAATGTAACCTATATAAGCATTGCGGTTACAAAAGAAACGGAATCGAACCTAGGGTGGTTCATTTAGTGAGGGTTTCACTTAACCACTACATCACCCTTACCTTTGTATCAAGACCTAGCGCCGTCAAAATGTACACTAACTCGAATTTATACCGTCGAATGAAAACGTATTTTATTTGACCCTGCTCGTTTCCGAGAACAATTTAAACATCACCCTTACCTTTGTATCAAGGCCTAGCGCCGTCAAAATGTACACTAACTCGAATTTATACCGTTGAATGAAAACATATTTTATTTGACCCTGCTCGTTTCCGAGAACAATTTAAGTAAAAAACGTAGACCAACCGAAAGGTATACAAAAATAAGTACGAAAACGTATTATATTTGACCAGACTTGTTTCAAAAAAAATTTATGTCGAAACGTGAATTTATATAGTTTACATTGAAACGTGAATTTACACCCACACATAATAATAAACATGAAAACATATTATATTTGACTCGACTTATTTTCGTAAAAAAATTACGTCGAAACGTTAAAATGTATACTAACTCAAATTTATACCATCAAATGAAAACGTATTTTATTTGACCCCGCTCATTTTTTAGAACAATTTTCGTAAAAAAATTATGTCAAAATGTAGAACCATATCATAAAATAGAATTACGGCTTATACGCAAAATAAAAGAAAACAAAAAGGTAAAAAACACGAAAAAAATAGGAAAGGGGAAGACAAGTAAGAGAAAACAAAAAGGGGGGAAGTACGAAAAAAAGGAAAAAAGAAAAAAAAAATAAGTACGACACAAACACGAAAATAAAATAGAAAAATAAAAAGCATGAAAGCGACCATTAAATGGAAAAATACTTTGAAGGAGCACAACTGACGGGAATTGAACCGGAGCAATCAAGTTAAATAACCAAAGCCGTATCCATTCCATTAAACCTTTATTTAGCCCACCTACTTTGTAGCCAGTGTAATATATATCAAAGAACAGATCGATGGCTTTTGAGGTGACAGCCACCGACTTTGTACCTTAACTAAGTTAGTAACGTGTCAATCTAGTTTCCAAATTCTTTTCATGAAGTATAATGTGAAACGTATCTTGGTTCTTTGATAAAGCAATCCCATGAACTCTTCTCTCCTTAATTCTTGAACGCCGCCATCATTTTCAAATAATTATATTGGGGTTTGTATAAAAACATTTATTCATTTAAGGTTTGTATAAAGATTTTTAAAACAATTCAAAGTTTGAAATATTTTTTAAATAGCTCTCACCACATAAGTGTTTGCATATAACTGAAAAAAGAAAAAAAGACAGGATATTGTTTCCAATCAGGTCTATCTATATGTCTCTACATAAAACATATATAATAACTCGTATTGATTCCATCCTTTTTTTTTAATATTATATAAGTCCGGACATTTAGGTAAACCCATTGATGAAAGGCCACCCATACCTTGTGAACGCAGATAACACTAATGACTAAGCCAGCTCGTCATTTTAGAGAAAACTCACCGCCCAAAGGCCCGCTATAATAAAACCTCTAGTCCACTTCAAAAAAATTACACCAAATGAAACTTTAATCTATGACCTCCAAATTGGGTTTTTTTATTGTATGTATATGTACCAAGAAAATAACTTTAATACAGGTTTATATATGTTATGTCTTTACATAAGACGTGTATATATATATATATATATATATAGAAAAAGTATATCGTACAAGATGCCTTAACGTATGACGCGTATGCGGTGACAAATCTGACGTTATGTTTAAAAAAAACAAAATCGCATGTACTGTATATAGGGGAAATCACATCTTGAAAAAATATATAAATCACATGTTTATGTAAAAAATCCATTTTCGCATGTTAAAAAAAATAACGCAAATTGCATGATGTTCAAAAATACCAAAATTGCATGTTGATAATGCCCCGCGTACGCGTCGTATGTTAAGGCATTTTGTACGTTAACCCGCCCCCTCTCTCTCTCTCTATATATATATGTATGAGCTTCATTATTTTCTTGATTCTTAAAGGGGTGCCTCCTTTTCCTCTTTATTTTAACTAGTAATATGACCCGCGTGCGTTGCGGCACGGGTACATCGCAAACGTCGAACGGATTAGTCCAAGCGTTATATGATGTGTTAATCATATAATAATGTGCGTTTCGAAGTATCCGACTGAACTCAATGTAACCTATAGATGTGTTGTAATTCGATTAAAATGTAAAGCAAATCGAGTTTATAGCGTACAATCATAACGTATTATATGCGACTCGACTAACTCCAATTTATACCATCAAGTCAAAACGTTATATGTGAACCGATTCATATGTAGGAAACATACAAAATAAAGGCCGAAAGCGTATACCAAATTTACGTCAAAATGTAAAAAAGAAAAGTTTAAAAGTTGAGGGGTCGGTATAAAGCATATGTGAAAAAACATATATTGCCAAAGTATAGGTAAAAAATGCAAGTAACAAAAGTAGAGAGTAAATAAAAGGAAAATTCTATATGCAAAAAATATGAATTACAAAACTATAAGCTAAAAGTGGAAATTTTGGAAGTCAAAGAGAAGTGGTTTCACCGACTTTGTACTTTAATTAATATAGAAATTAGTAAAAAGCTAAGGGCTAAAAATGCCAATTGTTAAAGTAGAAGAACAGTAAAGTTAGATAAGGGACTAAAATTGATTACTCTAAAAGTGGAGGGGTCGTAGCAAAACTGAATGGCTTGAAATGAAATATTGAAAAAGTTTAGGGGAGTAGCAAAGCTAAGAGGCTTGAAACGCAAAATGAAAAAAACTTTAGGGGGGTGTAAGGCAATGCCGGTGGGTCACCCCACCGACATATCCTTTTAAGTTATAGTAGAATAGCAAACTCACATACCCAGAACTCACATTATTTGAAAAGTAGCACCTTACTACATTCATTAGTTTCACCAGACTACAGCATTGACTAGAAGTCATCAACGGGATGAAGATCCCATCCTTTTTTTTTTTGAAACGTAAACTTCATTAAAAACAACCACTCCGAAAACCGGAGGGCCACAAGAGACAACCAACTACATAATTACAAATTTACACCAGTTTTCCCAAAAAAGAGATTTAAACTTTGTTCTATTTCTCACCCACAAGAACCCGAAAGACTTGACGTCGCTAACGATCTTATCAATTTTAAATGCTTTGTCTCTAAACCTTGCTTCATTCCTAGTCTTCCATATGCACCAACAAGCAATGATGATCACACCCTGAAAAATCGTTTTCTCCGGCTCCTTTAAACCACAGAACTGATAAACCTTCATGAGATCCTGGAACGTGAAGGCTAATAACTGTGGAACTCGACATCAGTTACTAATCCCACTCCAAATGACATTAGCCGCGAGACACTCCGTGAAGATATGCGAGACCGAGTCCTCACCTTCGTTGCAGAATCCACAGGCTGCGTTTTGAAAAGCGACATTCCTTCTTCGAAGATTGTCAACGGTAGGAAGTCTGTTTAATCCCGCCCGCCACGCGAAGACATTACATTTGGCTGGGAGACATTTACACCACTCGAATTCCGAATAACAATCTGAGCCACGTCCTTTTTGGATTACACACTTCAACCCTTTAACACTAAATTCTCCCGACTCATCTCCTAACCAAATCCACTTATCTTTTTTACCAGATAAGACAACCGGGCCCAGCAAACTGATAAGAAGATTCAACTCGTCCACCTCCTGTCCGGAATTCAATTGCCTTTTCCACTGCCACTTATATGAAGATCCCATCCTTAGTTTCTTTTTTCATCCGTAAACTAGTAAAGAAATACTTGGCGACGGAGCGGCCGACCCCCCGAACTTTTCGCTCGTTAGTAGAGAGTATGTAGTTTTCGTATAGAAATTTTTGGGTATATACTTTTTTAACCCCCGATTTTATAAATTTTTTTTGGTATATACGTTTCCGACCCACAGTCGGAAATCTCAAACTTCGCCACTGAAAGCATTCATTCCAACTCCAATCCATTTCATATCCACCATCACTTTTCTTGTCAACGAATTCTATTCAAACCAACAATAAAAGTGCAAAATGTAATTTATGAATATATTTATGAACTATATGTAATATGTTAATGATAAATTTAATAATAATTAAATTGCCAATGATCTCTAGATCAAGTGGTGGAGAGCTTGCATTTCTCTTGAGAGATGCAGGTTCGACTCCCACTTGGTGCAGAGTGAGGCATTGGTGGGCAATGATAGGAGACTCAGGGAAACCTGGGTTGGATCCTTGAGCCAAACGGGTTTTACCGGTAATTTCACCGTCGTGCCTATGGGCGGGTGGGTTACCGGGTTTTCTCCGGAATTGGTGGTGGACTCGGGTTACTCTCGGAGTACTCCGTTTGTCCAGTGGGTGCCCCGAGAGTACTCGGGATTGAGTTTGTTGGCCGTTCAAAAAAAAAAAAAATAATAATAATAATAATTAAATTTATTTCGTGCTGCAGATGAATACGACATTGTCTCGAACTTCAGCAAAGAAAAATTGACATGTCTTATTTAATTATTACAAGAAACTAGGACAAATAGAAAGACATCAAACTCAAAGTGATAAAATTAATCATCTAATATAATTTTTTTTACCAGGACAAAAATAAGAAAATAGCAAAAAGTTATTTCTACGCAACCACACACATACATGAGTACCTAGGGGTGAGCATTTGGTACCGGGTACTGAACCGTATCAGGTATATTCGGTATCGATACTCATTTTCTCTGTTTTTTCGATACCGGTACTGGTATTTACAGGTAAAACACTGGTAAATACTGGTACCGGTACCAAACCAGTATATTTGGGACCAATTCTGGTACCAATTTTCATTTTTTAGGTACCGGTATTTTCGGTACCGAACGGGTACCATGCTTATCCCTATAAGTAGACACACTCGCTTTTACTAGTAGCTAAAATATTGGTACAAACAACAAAATAGCATGTTAACAAAAAAGTTATTCCCATAAAGATTAATGCCAATTGAGGTAGACATTTTAAACTAGAATTGATTCACTTTTTGGGTGATTTATGTTGTGGAATGCAATCCAACACGCACAACCCACTAGGATTCCACATAATTCCTTTCCCTCTTTTTTGCTAGTTTCCATCAATTTATACGTAGGAAACCTCTAATAATAGGGTGTAAAGATTTATTATAGTATATTATATTATATTAATAAACAATTGTAAAATATTTTAGAGAAAATTTCACTTTTTGTCCTTTATGTATTACCTGAATTTTGAAACATGACCTTTAAAAGTTTTAGTTTTAATTTATGTCCTTAAATCATATGTTTTGTATCACTTTAAGTCCTTTACACCAAACTGAGTTAAATAATTCAGTTAGGTTTATTTAATGCAAGGGTATTATTGCTATTTTAATGAAATTTACTCTAATTAATAATAAAAAAAGATAAACTATTAATCTTTGACTAAAAAATACAGAATATTCAAAAAAGAACTCTTCTTTTTAATAAAAATCAAAACTTCCTTGCAGCCTCATTAAACATGGTTGCTTGAATTTCGAGCATAGACCCTCATCATCGCATTATACACCTGTACCATACTATCAATCATTTCTCAATTCGCTTTACCAAGAATCTACAATATAGTTGCAAGCATTCGCGCGTTCGGTGAGTACTAGATTCGAAGATTCAACCATTCATAAACCTCTAACGCCCTTTACCAATTCGAATTCCCGACCCCTTTCACCAAGAAACAGAAATCAGTAGGTGTCATTTGAACCTTTCTATCATCCAACACATCAGCCACAAATTCATTAGCTTTCAACCCTAGAATCCTATCAGTTAAAAACTGAACCCTTTCCCTCCAATCTTTAGCCCTTTTCAAGGCTAATTTAGTAATTTTCTTAGCCACCCGACGACTCAAAAATTCTAGGGTTTCACCAGTTTCTTTCTCTTGTGGCTCAAGTTTCAAACTCTCTTCTTCTAAACCATCAATTTTAGGGTTTTGAAGTGAAATTGGCATCTAGGTCTGCTTTATTTTATGATTATTGATGGGTTCTTTAAGATTAGGGTATCTGATTGATGGGGATGCTCTCTGTAGCTAAATTTTCTTGAAGGTGGTGTTTCTCGTTGTTGTTGTTCATTGGAAACTGAAGTTGAGCAGGATATATAAGATGAATTGAGGGTTTTGCGTACCTTTGGTGTGTCGTTAATGGAGTTCAATGGGATTGATGGTGCTGCAAATGTTAAGATTCCATATGTGAGTGCCATAGTCTGCTCTGGGGTTTGACAAGATTTTGCAGGTTATGAATGTGAAACATTAGATGATGATTGAAGTTGGTGTTCTAGAGAGAGGGGGAGAGGAATCGCTGCTTCCTTTCCACACCCACAAAGCACCATTTTATCAACCTTGAAACCCTGATTGAGGAAGAAGATGCAGACAATCAACCTGAAACCCTAATTGAGGGAGAAGATGCATATTAGAGGGATATAAAAGGGCGAGTAATAAAGTAAAAATGTGAAATACCAATAATACCCTTGCATTAAATAAACCTAACTGAATTATTTAACTCAGTTTGGTGTAAAGGACTTAAAGTGATACAAAACATGTGATTTAAGGACATACATTAAAACTAAAACTTTTAAAGGGCATGTTTCAAAATTCAGGTAATACATAAAGGACAAAAAGTGAATTTTTCTCAATATTTTATCTATGTTGGATAAAATTCCTCATAATCGAATACATTAAAAAGTTTTAATGGGTCTATAAATTATATATTTATCCGTGAATGCATACTAAAAGACATATTTATTATTGTTATAAATATATTATTATTTATTATGGTTATCAACACCTAAAATAGATTAGGCTTATTCTCCAAGCCACATCTCCTATACATCCAATCAATAATATCAATCTCTTTCTCTCTATTATTATCTCTTATTCTTTTGTTAATAGCCTAGTTTCATAACTCGTTATCAGCACGAAGTGTTCTCTCCAAAAACCCTATATTCGCTTCCATATTATCCCACACCCCAAAAACCTATTCTTGTTACATGCGTTGTAAAGTTGTGATAGGCACCGATGATCAAGAAGTTTTAACATTACGGGGGATCAGACAGTGAGCCGCCCGGCAAACGGGAAAGCTGACTCAGCCAACACCATCGTCACTCACAAAGGTAATCCCGATTTTGTTTTGAACTTTAATCGTAATATATATTGCTTTTGAATTTTGTTGGGTTTTGGGTGTTAAACTCCGACGAGCTTGATTTGGATTGGGGATGGTGAGGGAAAAATATTATCTTCAAACCTACTTTAAAAAAAACACTAACTGAGTTTTCTACTTGTTCAATTATCTTTGACATATAATTAAAATATATTACCTATTAACACACATAACAAAAATATATATCGGAGGTTAGTATAGCGGTATTAGTCAAAGATATCTATCATATAACATAATTTCTTTATAAGAAATAACGATAATGAAATTTCATAGATATCTATTCAAATAAGATACTGATTATATTCATTTAAAATTAAAATATATTATATAAGTTTCAATATATATTAAGAATTTAAATTGATTGCATAAATTGTTTATGAAATAGATTAGGGGAGGCGGGGTGGTGCGTGATGCACCCTTGATCACGCGTGGAAGAAACAAAATGTCCACTGCCACCGATTAGTTCAACGAGTGATAGTTTGAACGTGATGGATTTCCGTTATTTTTTTTTCACGCGTGAAAAATGATGGATTTGAGGGGGTGTGGGGGCTTATTGTTAGGTGTTGTGAGTGATGACCATTGCCACTAAAAAAGAATGTGAGTGATGGAAAAATGGTTGATGACATGGCAGAACTTGATTGGATGTTTGTGAGTAATAGAATTTTTGCAAATGATACCACCCCCACTCCCCTTACCGTAAAACATAAATATAATTTTACATAATCAAGTTTAGTCGTAAACTTATCAACATTTATATAAATAGATTAAATGGTGATTTGTGTCATAGATTATTTCTTATACTCTTGTTGAAAAGAAATAATTAAACCATGCATTTACTAGATAGTTGATTTCACATTCATACTGATACATGAAATAAATTTAGTTTGGTTTTTTATATTCTAATAATATGTAGGGTGAAGAATTAACAATTATATATTTTATATATGTTTGAAATAGTTATCTTATTGTATGATGATAGTAATATACTATCCAAATATTAAATGGTTTATTTTATTATTGTCGTTCTGCTTAAAATTTGAGGTTTCTATAAATCGCAAGGTTTGAATCTACCATTATTGTTGCAGCCAGGGGCGTAGGTTAGTAGGTGCCCAGGGGTGCACCCGCCCCTCCAATGTTTCGGTTATAAGTGTATAATTTCTGATTTTTCGTCCGAAAATTTTAAAATTATATAGGATCGCCCCTCCAATTATTTTGCCTAAATATTTATACAATATATAAATCAAAGTAAAGTTTGTTACCACTTTAAATCTTAAAGGTCATCGGGCTATAATTCTTCGTCCAGGTTTCATTTATCTCATACCATTATATATATATTGGTCTTTTGTTTGTTAAACAATATTTAGTTTTTTTTATATGTAAAACAGGTCCTTTGAATTAATGGGATTTTTTTAGTTTTATTTGGAATTATTATTATTTGACCCGACCGGAATCGAATAGCAGACCCGACCTGAAACATAACGATGAATTTTTTTTGGGTCCCATGACTTTACGTCCCCTCGAAACTTTTGGTCAAGCTCCGCCACTGGTTGCAGCTACTTGATAATGATGTAGCCAGTGGTTTTTCCAGCTTAAATTTATAAATCATACATTATTAAAACATCAAGAAACTTACGGGGAAATTTGTTTATATTTAAATATAGAGGGGTAACTATTTATATAAGATATACTTTTGATTGGTTACACTCTAATTGATTGGTTATACTCTAGTATGTTAATGCATACATTGTCTATACTTGCTTCTAAGTGATTGAAAAAAAATATGATTTCATGAATTTTTAAATAATCATTATTGTTTATGAATGGAAAAGATTTGAATGTATGTATACGTGTGCAACAAAAAATGATTTTGTAAATTGACTATACACTTCTTAAAATCATTTATATGTTATATGGGAACTTGATAAAGATACTAGTTAAAGTTTAAAAGTAGAGTAGCAAATATTTATGATTGATTACCACCATAGGTTATATATATCTGCTTATAATTGATGAGAAACAAAAATATTTGGTTCCCTAAAGTAGTTTTTATTATAACTTGTTATATAAGTTGACATCTTATTACATTGTATATTGTATATTAATTCAATGGTATATTTTGTGTTCTATACGTAAACGTTAATTTATATAGAAAGACGTATCCAATAGAACAACTAAATCAAAGTTGTGGTTTATAATATCTGGCATGAAAAGAGTATAAATACGCTTAGACATGGCACCCGAAATGTGATACTCCTTAAATCTCATTATCAGCTTGTATAAGGTCATGATATTTTTTATTGACAAATCTTATATGACCTGACCTTGTAATTACTTCTGAATTGATGTTATGTAAAGAGAACTTTATTTATAAGGGAAAATAGGATGAAACAAATTTTGTATGTCAAACCTTAGATATGCTCCCGAAGTAGCCATATCACTAAAAGGCTATTAAAGGTTTGCATTGACTTTATATTCGTATATCGGAAGTAATGAAAAGCCATGAAACTTGGTTGGTTTTGCTATATTTCCCGAAGTGAATATGTATTGATCATTGAGATCATGGACATTATTAAGAGAATTGTAATGACGGTCATATAAATAATAAGACCGAAATGCAACAATGATCATGTTAATAATGAGATGGGCCACCAAAAATGACCAACAAATGAGTGATTATATGATATAGTGGTTTGAACTTTGAAGTTATAATATATTATCTCATATCTTATGTTTTTTACTACATATGTGCAAGTAATACATATACGATCATAAACCATAAGTTTATTGATCATAATTATTTAATTAGTTGGCATGACCGGTTAGACCACGCCGAGTCAATGATGATGTTAAACACAATGAAGAACTGGACGATTCTTCAAGCTAAATTAGCATGCAATTTTTGCTCTGATAAATTACATATTTGCCATATAAAGGAGGGTATGTATCCCTATTCTGGAATGATTAAAGGATACGCATATCCCAACATGATACCATTTAGTGTTTTAAATCGATGCATCGTCTAAATGGTTATCAAATTCACAACTTGATGTTTGTGTAATTTATGGCTTAGCTAATAAGATAGCAAGCACAATATTCCCGATTGCATGTATTTATTAGTAGTGACGATAAGTTTATTTCCCTATCTATTAATGATCGACATAATAAGTGTTGAACTTTCTGTAGATTATGTTCATACACAAATTGCTTTTGTTAAAACGATCATTGAACGTCCATGATTGATAGCAAAGTCACTAATCATGTAAGCAAGTTCATGTTTTTATATGCGTACATGTAATTTTACATGCAATAACATTAATACACATCAAGCCAATATGTTGTAATAGTTTCTCCCCATTATAGTTGCTTTTTGGTCAGAAACCAAAGATATCCCTTCTAAGATTTTGGTTGTGCGGTATATATTGAAATTGATCCACTACTACGCACAAAGATGAGACCTTAAAAGGTGGTTGGGAATATATGATAAATTAATTGATATCCATCTCAATGGATTAACATTCCCAACATCAGGGGGAGATAAAAAGCAGTTGGAAAATAAATGAGTTGGTATGAATTATCATTGATCCTCAAAAACTAAAAATGTGAACCAGAAGTTCAAAGAATAACTCGTATACAAAGATTAGCGAATCTATTACCAGACGCATTCACTGACCTTAAAAAGGTGATTATGTTACATATACCAACTGCTAATGCTCCAATTAAAATGAGTGTCCTAGAAGGACAACCACGTGTTTGTAATGAGTCTATTGCACGTCTGAAGCGTGGTATTCAATAATAAAATTCCTCGAAAGTTGGAGAAACTAATTAAGATGGCCAAGTTGGGGTTATATTAAAAGGTCTCTTGAAGAGACGGTAGACATGATGGTTCAAGAAGAACCTCAGGTACCTGAAACTAAAGAGATCTCGATAAGTTGTATCATGTCTAAGATATGTATGGAATCGAAATAAAATCGACGTCGTTATACTTTTGTATATAATATAGCGCTTGTAATGATGTAATGATGAGGATCAAGATTTAAGATCTGCCTATGAACAAATACAAAGAAATAATTGGCCAAAAGGAAAAAACGCAAATGAGGCAGAGTTGAATTCTCTATTGAAATGGAAAGTTTTTGGACCAGTAGTCCATACAACAAATATTGTAAAACATATTAGAAACAAACAAGTCTTTTATGCGAATCAATAAATGAAAAGTAAATGGTATAAGGCAAAAATGGTGGCACAAGGATTTCGCAAAGACCTAATATTGATTATGAGGAATCGTATTCTACAGTGGTGGATACAATAGCTTTCCAATATTTAACTAGTCTGGTAATAATATTAAAGAGAGATTTGACACGCATCTTATGAAAATATGTATCACTTGATACTGAAAGTTTACATGAAAGTCTTTGGAGGATTTAAATTATCAAAATCATGTAAATAAAGTTCTCGAGAACAATATGATCGTTGTATACATATTCAAATTTGAATACGACTGAACTCCTGATGAGTTACCTAAAGGTGAATTGAAACATCTTAACGATGTAATTCTTGTGCACCAATAATGATACATAGAAAACTTGTACATGATGATTATGATATCTCAATAAATAGTGTACATGCATTGTACAATATGGATTTTGGAGATAAAAGCAACTAAGCAAGTGTTCGTGAGATTTTTGCATATAATATAGATATCTATGTGTTAAATGGGCAAATTTATGTAGCAAAACTTCTGAAGAGTGAAATCACATGCATATTTGGATAAGATGGAATGAATTCCCTCATGGATTGATAATGCCAGAAACATTGATGTCAAAACCTCAAGAACATACTAGATGAAGTTGATAAAATATGTATGGACTAAAATAGTCGGGTCGAGTGTTGTACAACTCGAGATATTCGCCTAAAGAGTGATATAAGTTTGATTAAATTAGCCATGTTTTATCAACATTCTACTTTTAGAAGTTCACTATAATCGCAGTTTACAGTGATGACGTCTAGGCATCATCGAGAGAAACTGTCGAGCTTTTAGAGGGAGAATTTTTGAAAGACATTGGCACGGTCTAATTATTACTCGAACTCCAGTTCGAGTATATATGTAATTATATTTTATTAATCCCTCAAGTACATCTAGAAGATGATGTTGGGATATTTTAGTATGGACATAGTTGAACCTTAAAGTATGTTAAAGGTTCTTAAGTCACTTGTTATAAGAAATGCCTATTATCATCTCCTACCGAAGTATAGATTCTCATTCTAGAAGTACCATCGTTAAATGCATATATGCATTAATATGTTTTGCTAGCTATGCATGGTTATAATATCTTTCACTTGAGCTTATTGTCATGATATAACCTTTGTCAAGCAAAGAGACATTGGAACGAATTCAAAGAAATATTTCAGGTATAAACAATATTTGATTATATTTTACTAACCCATCAAAACAAGCTTGGTTAGTTTTGTAGATGCAGGAATGTAACAAAAGACAATCGTGGACATATGATATTTCTTGAAAGGAGGCACCTAAAGTCTCGTTAGAAGATTATACAACATTGCTCAACATAAATGACTGCACATTAAGGGATCGAGCGGCAAATCATTGACTACAAAATATTTGATCAACTTTCAAGGAAGATGGACATACGTCACTTAAAGGAGACATGTTAAAATGAGGGGAGACTTATTCAAGTTGCACTCTTTTTCCCTTACTAAGTTTTGTCCCATTTGGGTTTTCTTAGTAAGGTTTTAACGAGGCAACAAACCTGATCTAGATGTATCAGGGGGAGAAAATATGCATTACAAGCTGCACTCTTTTTCCCTTAGCTATGGTTTTATCCCACTAGGTTTTCATAGCAAGGTTTTTAACGAGGCAGTGTCTCCAAGCATAAGAAGTTGATAACCAAGGGGGAGTGTTATAAATATATTATTATTTATTATGGTTATCAACACCTAAAATAGATTAGGCTTATTCTCCAAGCCACATCTCCTATATATACCATTGTATATCTTGTATTATATACATCCAATCAATAATATCAATCTCTTTCTCTCTATTATTATCTCTTATTCTTTTGTTAGTAGGCTAGTTTCACAATAATTATTTCGAAAGATGTGCTTCTAACTTTAGGTCACCTTTCTTTGACTTTATATCTCTCTCCATATATAATTATATATTTCCTATATCTACATAAACCATAAACCATGAGAGGAATAGTGTCAGGCAGATTGATGGACCAGAAAATTTTTCATGGGGTGCAGAAATTTATAAGAGTCATTTGTCTATCGCTATATATTAATTTTTTAGGTCCATTTCAGGTCAGGTCAAATACTTTTTTTCATTTTAGTTTGAATTTCAAGCATTCAAACTCTTTTACATGTTGTTAGTTACTTTAGTAATTCAACTCTTTTTTACTAAATATGTTATCAGGATGTATATATTTTTATGTAACGAAAAGAAAATTGTGATAAAAATATACAGAGTAGAAAATATAATAGATAAAAATATATGAATAAGTAATAAAATAACAAAAAGAAGTAAATGGAATAGTTTAGTAAGACCTGAGATTTTAAATAAAAAAGAAAGAAAACTGACTTAGAGGCCTATATACAAAGTTATGTGTAGGCAATCCATTATTTACTTGTAGAAACATATATAATAACAAATTTTACCCAAACACCATCTTCTTCCCTACATTTCCCCCGCTTCAGTTGCAAAGGTTCTGACTGAATGGCCGGATTACACATTTTTTTTACTTCTTGTAAAGTTACCGACTGCTTGGGGGTACAACTAGGGAGCTTAACCAAACTTTCAAGGGGTGCGATTTGAATTTTTGTATAAAACTACACTAATTTTTTCCAAGGGGTGCGCCCGCACCCCACCGTTACTAGTAGGTCCGCCCCTGCCTGGCACCCCCTCATTGGTCGATTCTTTTTTATTTAATTTACCAAACCTTCATGTTTGCTAATATACATATTTAGTCCCTCTATTTAAAAAAAATCTTTTTATTGGTTAACTTTGATTATGTGCGTGTTTCGTTCCTCTACTTTAACTTTGGTTGTGTGCATATTTAGTCCATCTACTTTTATTCTTCTAAGTAATTGATTGTCGTTTTTTGTATTTTACTTTTAAACCTTCGACTTCGCTAATATATGTGTTTTGCCCCTCTTTTTTAGAAAATAATGCTTTTTTTTATTGGTTAACTTTGTTTATCTACGTGTTTAGTCCCTTTGCTTTAACTTTGGTAGTGTACATGTTTAGTCCCTCTACTTTTATTTCTTTTAGTATTTCATCTTTTAGCCTTTTTCTCTTGTTATCGTAATGAATCAACCCATGGGAATAGTGACTATTAGCTATTTGTGGGCACCAATGCTACTATTGGACTTTAATAAAGTTACTTTATAATTCATAAACTTTATTAAAAAAATTATTTGACACACGTATTTTTAGCTATGCATCGATGTAATTTTTATTGAGATCGTGTTATGAGTAGTTTGTACAAGTAACCGAAACACAGACCAGCATGTTATTAAACGGATAAATATTCTGTTTACCGCCCCACGACGTGAGCGGGGCATAAACTAGTTACCTATATTTACATCCCCATGAAGGGTAATAGTGCTTCACAAGCATCGGAGGAGTTGACAGTTGGGCAATCAGTAGGTGCCACATGGCATCCACTGAATTGTTTTTTATTGTTCTATTTGCAGATTTTATATATAAACAAATAGAAACAAATTTGAACAGAAAGGCAAATGGTGGTGCAGTGGTAAACATGTATGCTTGTAAACCAATGGTCATGGATTCGAACCCATTCTACCTCTCCCTGTGAGGTGTTTTTTCGTCATGTAAGTTGTTTTGATTGTTCTTTTTCGTTATTAATTTATTTGAAGATTAATCATTTTTGACAAAAAAGTTACTTTTATTTGTGAGGTATTTTTTCGTCATGTAAGTTGTTTTGATTGTTCTTTTTCGTTATTAATTTATTTGAAGATTAATCATTTTTGACAAAAAAGTTACTTTTATTTATCTGGGTTTATTTGAGATTTTGATATTTGGTCCAATTTAACCTTGGGAATTATATATGTTGTGGAACCAAGATGTTTTATTGTTTAATTCCTAGAAAGAAGAAGACTGGAACTATTCCTACGCGTTTGAATGTGGATGCTCCCACTTTCATTAATATTTATGCTTATTGGGTTATTGGCTTATGGTTTTTGTTTGATTGCTTTAATGTAATAGTTAAGCCGAGTATATATACGATACCAATACTGCAATGAACTTACTGAAAAAAGCAAAAGAAAAAATATATGTAAAGAATGGCGTGGCAGCGCACGCCAAGGAAAAACTAGTTATATACATACACACAACATGCATAGGGAGATTTTAAATACTTAACCACTTTTTTGTAAATAAGTGTGAGAATTATATAAAACCTCATAAATAAATATTGCTTTAAATTTGATACATAAAATTGTTATATAACCATACAATGCCTCCTCTCCTCTCTTTCGGTATATGTGGCATGCACTTCCTCGTTTTTTTCCCTGAATGGTTAACGCACATTCCCTAAAACCTACTTTTAAAATTCACCTATTCTGACACCCAGCTATTTAGGCTGTACCGTACAAATGTAACACGTGTCATGAATAAATAAAAGGCTGTACTTGACTGATATTGTTGTTTATATGTGATATTGGATGTGTTGGTTAATCCAAACATTGATAAAAATTATGTTGGCAACAATAAGATAAACGCTTATCGCGTAACGAATAAAATGCGAAACGAACGTCGGTGGCCACCCGATCAATGTTAAAATCCTAAAAATAGTCTGTTATGATTAGAATGGTAATTTTAATCATGTCCGGAAGAAAAAAATAAATGAAAACGCTAAGAAACTCTATTTTTCGTGTTTGAGCGCGTACCGCGCGATCCTACGCGTATCTGACAAAATACTATCAACGCAGCCAGTCAAGGCAACTGGTAATTATTTCAGTAATATTTTAGTGAGATTATTTTTATAGAATGATAAAAAAATAATTTAAAACGCACTAAAACGGGATTAAAATGCTAGATAAAATACCCGGTATCCAGTAAAATACAAGTTTTTACTCAATATTACACACACACACACATATATATATATATGTGTATATATATATATATATATGTATATGTGAAAATGTGAGGAGTGTGTGAGATGATAGCAAGGTGGCGGCTAGGGGGAGACATAACACACTCTCTCTCTCTCTCCTACACTTGTTGGTCTTGGAAACAATGTGTGATGATCAAGCTTCTCATCAAATCCTTCTAAGATCTTGCATAAACCAAGAAAACCCCATTTCAAATTCACTCTCTCTCCCTTGAATACTCACAGCCGAACACCCTCTTTCTCACCTCCATCTTCATTTTCAAACTTGTTCTTGAAGATTAAAGTCCATTCCAAGAAGGTTTCAAGGTGATTTGAAGATCCAAAGGTGTTTTCAAGGTGAAACAAGCTTCAAACATCAAAAATCTTGTCAAAACCCACTAAAATCTTGAAAGGTATAAACTTATTTTCAAAATCACATTCTTGATTTTTAGTGATGATAGAGATGATGGAAAGTTCTCTTGAACTTGGAATTAAACATAAACTTGAAACTAATAAAGGATGATGTTTTGGTCAAAAATTACCGAAGCAATTAAGTGATCAAATTAGTTAAGTGAGGTAGTGTGCTAAGAAAATGTGTTGAAAATATGCTAATTAAGTTGTTTGCAAAGACAGTTTTCAGGATACGACTCAGGATATTGAGCTGTATCTATGATCAAACAATGAGCGAAAAGTAAAGGGGGTGACACGAGATATACGGGGAAAGCCTTTGATCAATCTAGATCGCCGGCACAAAACCTCGGGAGCTGACAATCGCAGCTTCCATGTTCTTCTTATTACTTTAAACGTCAGGATACAGTGCAGGATATTGATCAGATCGCTAAGTGTTACAATTCTTTTAGTGAAAGTGAGAATTGCGAGAGAGTAAAGTGTTAGAGAGCAGTGAGTATTGTTGTGTCCTATTCGATCTGATTTATCCAACTATTTATAACTAAGAAATACAAACAAAAATTCCTATAAACGTGGGATGCCTCCGAATATTCAATAGTTAACGTTATGGATCGAGTAAAGCGGCTTCAACGTCTTCCTTTGAACGACTTAGACCGAGTCTTCCAGGGAAAGGGTCCTTATTAACGTTACAAGCTTGGACTCGTATTCCTGCACATAATCCATTAGTAATCCTCAGGATACCATTCAGGATGTTACCAATATCCTGAATCAGCATCCCGGGCATGAACATATATCATACAAGCAAGATATAATTTAAGATATTATCCAGGATATGAGCTCAGAATTTCGCCCATAACAATTGTCCCCAAAAAATGTTACCGTTTAGTATCCTGGCACTAACAGTTATATTTTTTACGAATAACGAGGCAATTAAGAGATTAGACCTTGATGTGACAGCTTGTAACCGCTTAGTCTATAATTACTCATTACCTCCCTATAACTTCTCATCCTCATCCTCTTTTAACCACTACCGAAGAGAAAAAGGTAAATACTTCCTCTCTCATCTTCATCTTCATCTTCCCATTTCGATCAAAAATTCAGGCGACCATATGGCAAGGCAGACAAGATCCAGCTCCGGTGACTCTGCTCCCACATTCTTCCGCCAGAATCTTCTTCAAGAACCGGAGAAGGAGATATGCTCCTTCGATAGTGACCACTTGTCGGCTCTCAAATCCTCCGGCATCTTCCCGAAAGGGACGGTGTTCTGACCGTTTGACCCGAAAATCCGGTCGGACATGGTTTCTGACGAGTGGTTGTGTTTTAATGCCTTTCCCTTTACCTTAGGATTGCAGTTTCCCTTTCCAGATTTCATCACTGAATTCTTTAACATCATGAAAATATGCTTTAGTCTAACAATGCCGATGCTCTGGCGTGTCTTGTCTGTTCTTGATCAAATAAATAGGAACCATATTCCTGACCTTTCCGTTCATGACCTCCCCCTAGCATATCGGCTTAGATGCAATGGTTCCTGTAGATTTTTGTTTTATTCTACCTCCGGCGATCCACTGATACTTCGTGCCACCAGGAATGAGGAGAAATGGCAATCCAAATTCTTCTTTGTAAAAAGAGACTCAATCCCTGGTGGAACGGAATATCCGGTGAAGTGGTTGAGAAAGGGTAGGATTTAGGGGTTAAGGATGATCCTGTCTTATATCCTGTTTCATATCTTGTACTAATTTTTTTTATTTTCTTGTACACAGCCGATTTCAGGAAGCTTGCACCTCCCCTAGCTGACTCACAGAGAAGAATCGACGCCATCAGACTCCTCCCAGAGGCTGAAAGAAGTTTCAACCCGTTTCCAGCATCTCCAAGTCCACTCTCTAGTTCAAACATGTCTGGTAAGGATCCTGCACAATATCCTGCATACATGTTCTTATTTGATATGTTTAGGAAAGAGTTTTACTCCCTGTATGCAGACTCCAACAAAGTTCCAATCTTCCTGGACCTTGATGAGCTTGATAGCTACCCCACTCCAGTCGATGTCAAGAAAGAAACTCCCGCCATTACCAGCTCCAAGCCGCTCCCGGCTCCCAAGCCTACTCTGAGAACCCGTGCTTCCACTTCCAAGAAGAGGAAGGGTTCTGAGGTCAGCACCCCAGGTCCTGAAGGATTCTCATACGAAGAACTCAGCTTCACTGATTCCTTAGAACCGATGACATCCTTCCTCAACAAGGTAATATCCTGATGCTATATCCTGCACACATATCCTGATAGAATATCCTGACAGGATATCCTGGTTAATATATTTTGACTTATACCTGAATTTTGACGTACAGGGACTCCAGCATCTGCTTCATCTTTACACCGATGCTTGCAGCACAAACAAGTTCCAGGAGGCCAGGATCAAATAGCTTGAGACCACCGTTGCCGACCAAGGGGCCATTGCTGAAGTCAAGACCCGACATTATGAAGACAAGTTGGAGAAGGTCACTCAGGATGCTGAGATAAAGCTGGCTGCCATTCAAGTGGAGCACGAACAGGCCATGGTCTCTTTTCGGGAAGGGATCAAGAACTCAGCTATCGTCTCTCTGCTACAAGCTCGCATCAAGATGGCTTATGAGGCCAAGGGGACAGGTCTTGAATGCCCAGCCTGGCCGGTTGACTCCTGGGTGGCGAAGCTGAAGGAACTTGGTGGCAAAGCTGTGCCGCTTCCTGCTGAGACTGGCGAATCCTCTAAGTCAGCAGAGCCGGTGGACAAGGCTGTAGAAAAGAAGGATGCTGGGACGGATGCTGGCGAGGATGCTGCTCAGGATGCTGAGGCTGAGAAGACGGTGAAGGCTGGAGAAGATGCCGCTGTGTGAGGGCATTCAAGTGGGCGATGATGGATGTTGATGCCTAGGCTGGAGCCCACTTTTTTAGATTTGAATGTTGGTGTGTAACCCTAAAACAATTTACTTTTCCTGCATTTTACTTTTCCTGCATTTGAACAATATGACGGCCAAAGGTGGAGGGTTCCTGAGTTTCAGGACGAAGCCCTTGGTCATCAATGTTAGTATGCTTTACTTTTGGACAATATAACAGTTGGAGGTGGATGGGTCTCGGTTTGAGACGAAACCTTCGACTGTTAAGTAAATATGGTAAGGAACTAATTGTGCCTGTGGTGGATGGACCTCGGTTTGAGGTGAAACCAAAAGCACAACTTTTGACATGTTAATAATATGACCTTCTTTTGTCTTTATTTCCATTGTTACAACTTCACTACATAAATCTTACTTATGAAAATAGTTTTGTTAGAACACTTTTGGGAACATATTGTAGGAATATCCTGAGAGATATCCTGCTCATGATACTGCCATATAACTTATAAAATTCAAGTTATCCAAATAAAAAGGAGAGACCATACCAAAGATTCATAGAGAGTCAATTCCAATCTTTCATCATAGGAATGTCCCCAGTGCACATTTATAAGTTCGAATCCATCCTTTGAATCGTATGACGTATGTCCCTTGTGTTCAGCATATTTGTAGACTTAGGAATGCCAGCATAGTCATACTTTAGCTATTTTGTAGATAAATCCTGAATATCCCGGGGATAAACCCTTAATATCCTGGGGATAAACCCTTAATATCCTGGGGATAAACCCTGATTTTCATGCGCTAGAGGCGGGAGTGTATAAACTCCAAGACTTAGAAAGGTGAAAACCTTTAAACCTTAGAGAGTATGAAAATACCCTTCCGTGAGAGAGGGTGATCAATCCTCATATACCTTTAGGATCCAGGATATAACCAATAGTAACGAAATTGTCAGCCACTTTTACATGAACTGGTCCCGCTACCTTGAACTATTCCTAGATAACTTGCGCTCCAGGCGGGGTGTTCTAACCCAATTCATAAGAAAGGTGAATACCTTTAAACCTTTGAAGGGATTGGAATCCCTTATATGTGAGAGAGGGGGCCAATCCTCTAATCCTTCGAAATATCCTGAGCATGTATCCTGGAGCTATATCCTGAGGCATATTCTGCAAAAATAACCTTAAACTAAGGTGGGTGTTAGCTTGGCTAACACCCCTCCGATGCTTAAGTCAGTATTGGGTTCGAGATAATAAACAAATTCAAATATATTTAAAGGAGGTAGAATACATACCATTCTGAGATAGGAATTAAATTCTAATCTTACTTGAACTAGAGCTTTAAGTGTATAGCGTTCCAAGATCTTGGTAGCATATCCCCCTCCATACTCTTGAGTCGGTATGCTCCTTTCCCTGATTCTGATTCAACCTCATATGGTCCTTCCCACTTTGGAGCCAACTTTCCATCAGCATGATTAGTGGTATTTTAAAAAGCCTTTCTTAATACCCAATCACCAACTTGAAATCTTCTAGTCCTTATATTCTTGTTATATGCCCTGGATATCCTCTGTTGATATGCTGCCATCCTTAGCCTTGCTGCATCTCTTGTTTCGTCTACAGTGTCCAAATCTTGGCACAAAGCTTCAGGATTCTGCTCAGGATCCCGGAGGACAGATCTTGCCGTGGGTATCACCATTTCTGTTGGGATCACTGCTTCTGCTCCAAATACCAAGGAAAACGGGGTTTGGCCAGTTGCATTTTTTACCGTTGTTCTATCAGCCCACAAAACAAAGGGTAGTTCTTCTGCCCATCTTCCTTTCTTAGCTCCTAGCCTCTTCTTCAAGCTGTTGACAATTATCTTGTTCGAGGATTCAGCTTGTCCATTTGCTTGAGGATGTACTGGAGTAGATGTGATCATTTTAATTCCCCAACTCTTGCAAAACTCTGTAGTTCTCTTACTTATAAACTGAGATCCATTGTCACAAATGATTTCAGCTGGTACTCCAAACCTGGTCAGGATATTCCTTTTTATGAAGGATACTACTTCTTGGTCTCTAACTTGAACAAATGCTTCAGCTTCAACCCATTTGGAAAAATAGTCAGTTATCGCTAGCATAAAGACTTTTCCTCCTGGAGCTTTTGGCAATTTTCCTACTATATCCATTCCCCATTTCATGAATGGCCAAGGGGAAGTTATAGGATATAGTGGTTCAGCTGGTTGATGTAATATGTTACTGTGCCTTTGACATGCATCACATCTTCGAGCATATTCTGTAGCATCCTTTTTCATTGTCGGCCAATAGTATCCTGTTCTTAATACTTTTGAGAATAATGACCTGCCCCCAGTGTGGTTACCACAATCCCCTTCATGTATATCCTGAAGCACTTCCTTAGTTTTAGGATCCTTCAAGCATCTCAGATATGGTCCTGCAAGAGATTTCTTGTACAAAATATTATTTATAATGGTGAATCGCGATACCTTCATCCTAAATGCCTTAGGGTTTTCGTCTTTGGGGATGTGTCCTTCCTTAAGGTATCTTGTAATTGGAGTCATCCATGATTCAGTATCCTCATCAGGATCATGACCAGGATCCTGGATGCTTGTTACCTCCTTATCCTGAGCTTTGAAGGGATCCACAGTAGGATACATGATATGAAGTATGGGTATTTGAGTTCCCTCAGGTATCCTGACAGATGATCCTAGGTTTGCCAAGGCATCCGCTTCAGCATTATCTTCTCTTGGTACCTGTTCAAGTGTAAAAACATCGAAATATCCTGCTAATTGTTTGAGAATATCGAGGTACTCGATTAACTTCTCACCTTTAACTGCATAGGATCCATTAAAATGATTAGTGATTAACAAGAGTCAACATATACTTGCAAATTCTTAATATTCATATTTTTAGCCAACTCTAATCCTGCAATTAAAGCCTCATATTCTGCTTCATTATTAGTGGCAGGAAATTCACACCTAATAGCCTGGGGTAATATGTCCCCCTGTGGCGATTTTAGTAGTATTCCCAATCCTACTCCTCTAACATTAGATGCACCATCAGTATATAATGTCCAGGATTCTGAGGTTTCTCCTAATTGTTGGACTTCTTGGTCTACTTCATCCTGAATATCACTACTGAAATCAGCCACAAAGTCAGCTAGAGCCTATTATTTTATGGCATTTCTAGGTTCATATACTAAGTCATAAGCACTCAACTTCACTAACCACTTAGCCATTCTGCCTGACATCTCAGGTTTCCTAAGCACATTTTTAACAGGATAATTAGTTTTAACATGAATCCTATGTGTCTCAAAGTAATGTCTAAGCTTTGTCGATGCCATAACCAGAGCCAATATTAATTTTCTAAATGAGAATATCTAGTTTCAGCATCTAATAAACTTTTACTAACATAATAGACAGGATACTGCTGACCTTCATGATCCTTTATAAGGACGGCACTTACAGGATTCCCCGATACTGCGAGGTATAGGTGTTTTGGTCAAAAAATCTGATGAGGATATTGCAACCAAACTCTCTGTTACGGGGTATGATGCTAATAATGTAGAACAATGACAAGGGTCACTTCAATGTAAATTGCACAAATGACACAAGGATTTATACGGGGAAAAAGCCCTTGATCAAGAGTTGATCTCCGGCACAAAAAACCCCGGGTGATGGAAACTACCGATCACCAAGCTCAAATTAATGAATAAATGTTTACAACTTCGGATAGTAACGAGCTAGGTACAAGGATCACTATCGTGAAATGTGTAAAAGTGAGTGAAAACGAATGAATGTTCGTCGAGAGCTTCAAGTATGCGAGTGTATGAGAGTGTGTGTAGCTGAAAATGACTAAGTGTTCTAATTCTAGCTCGCTACCCCTTTTAAAATAGAAGTTAACTACAATAACTAACTATCCGACTTTCGTGCCAAGCTCCCACGTTCTCCACAACGTCCATTTTTGGTCAATCGTGTGCGAAATGCCCGTGGAATATTCCTTAGTACCGTTGCCAAGACCAAGTCAAGCTTGTTACTCCTGCGAAGTAATACAAAACACAAACAAACAATCGTCAGTATGAGGATCCTTAAGGTGATCCATGATCCTGATCCTGAAGCTCTTCTGAGGATCACTATCTGTCACAGAAGAAAGGATCATTAATTAGGATAACAAGTAAGGATCACTAATTGTTAGAAAATCCTCCCCTAACAATTGCCCCCAAAATATAAGGAGTAATATGTTAAATAAGCGAATTATATTTTCCTGATCTTATCCGCAACTAACTATCGTAAATATAGCCGTTATTGTGGAACTATCCGTTGCAACCATGACGTCACAGAAGTGACTACCCTGCACGATCATGATTATAAATAGGAGATAGAGATAGGATCAAATGCATTTAAATTTTCAGAGAGACTCCCTTTATAACTGCATTCCGAAGATAATCAGGTACTCTCTCTTCATCTTCTTCCCTCTCTTGCTCTGTTTTCATTTCTTTCCATCAAAGATGTTGCTCCGGAATTCCCCAGCTAAGGATCACCCGAAGAACAGCCCTCCGAAAAGCCAGGGGATCATCGAAGATTCCATTAAAGAACGCTGCTGTTTTAATGATGCACAGATCGATAGGATCCGCCACTGCTTCCCGGCGAACACCGAGTTTAGACCCTTTGACCCCAATGCCCTGAGTGATTATATCTCCGACAAGTGGGTTGCTTTCCCCGTCACTCCGTTCACCATAGGCTATACATATCCCTTTCCAGCCTTCACCCAATCTTTCTTTTCCCTAACCGGCATCTCTTATATTCAAGCCATGCCGATGATTTGGAGGGTTTTGTACACCCTTGAAAGGATCATCGAGCAGGAAGGGATAGACCTAGGAATGTCAGAGCTGGGAGAGCTGTATGATCTTACTACCTTTGGTTCTCATCGCTATTTGTTTAAACGTAAACCCGGTGAGGAACACCCGATCTTCAAAGCCACCAAGAACGATGCTAATTGGAAGCGGCGTTTCTTCTTTATCAAGAGAGATTCTATTGAGGATGGAAAGTATCTACCCAATAAATGGGCTACCCATGGTAGGGTGGAGGATCCTGAGAAGGATCACCAGAAACTTTCTTTTGATGTAAGGATCACTTATATTTTTGCTTTCTTGTTATGCAGCTATCACCGTCTCTCACCTCAGATTGTCCCCTGCTGCTAAAGAGAGGCTCCTCGCTTTCAAGAAACTTGATCCTGAGACAAGATCTTTCAAGACAACAACCCAAGATTCACAGGAGGTATCCTCAGGCTCTGTCACGATGTCAAGTAAGTATCCTTGTTTAAAATTTAAATAAATAGTGAAATATAAATTAAGTGAAGATACTTATCTTGTTTTGGTTGTGTAGGTGCTGGAAAATCCACCAAGTCTGCTTCAAAGTTCAATGTCACTGATCTCACTACTGTCAGATCCTCCAAGAGAAAAGTTCCTACCAGTCCGACAGCTTCGGTCCCCAAGGCACCCCTCAAAGGAAAGGCAATCAAGAAGAGAAAAGCCTCTGAAGCTGAGGATCTACAGGGTCTGCCTTTGATCCGCCACCAATTCCTCGAGTACTTCAATGAGGTAAGGATCACTGTCTCTGCTCGTATATCCTGTTGACATATCCTGCTGATTTGAGGATCACTTAGTCCTGACCTTATCTTTTATCCCTTTGGCAGAAATTCTCTGAGATTGAGGATTATGTTGGCCACGTTGAGGATCAAGATAGGAAGATTGCCGACCTCCAGCAGGTTGCAGTGCTTAAGGACCTTGCAATTGCTGATCTTCAGAAGGAAGTCCGGGATGCCAAACAGGAGACGGCTAAGGTGCTGATCAATGTTGACTATGAGAAGCGTGAGATCACCGAAGACGCCAAAGTCTCTGCCGCCATAACAATGTACAAGACCAAGCTGCAAATGGCCTTGGAAGCTCAGGATCCTGCTTTTGACAAGAACACCTGGGATGTTGAAGGCTGGAAGGCAAGGCTGGCTGAACTGGACGATGAAGAGGCTGAGGAGGTTGAAGAGATCCTGACGATTGAGGCTGGAGGCAAGGGTGAAGGTGGTGAAACAAGTGGAGCTGGAGGTGGTAATGCAGCGAAGGTTTAGGCTGCATGATTGGGCGATGATGGACATTCTTAGACGCAGCCGGAGCCCAATTTTTAAATTTGGTAGTAGGTCTTTTGTGGTTGTGATGTTGAACAATTTAATAGTTTGTACTTGAACAATAGTTTTTAGGATTAAGGATCATGTATGATCCTTTGGACAATAGGCAGGATTGCATATGGTGGAGGGATCCTCTGTTTTGGGGATGAAGCCATTGTGATCCTGCCGCCTTTATATTCCTGCACTACTTTCGAACTTATTATCATGGACACCCTTTACCTACCCCAGCGGACGGGCCATGTTTTGCTGGTAGATGCTCGGGGTAGGTAATTTTGACAACCTTTTAAGGGTTACTACTTTGTTAATAAATAAAATCTTAACCTTTTGTCGCTTATCTTGTGTTGTTATCCTTGTGTTTCTTTGATTTTCCTTTGTTTTGATGCATATTCATTGAATAAATAATTTTGAATAAGTCAGATTGAAAATATTTAGGATACGATCCATGATCAGATATCCTATAGTTAAAGAATCCCAAAAAGCAATATGTTTTAAGGATCACAAGTCTAGTTGTCAAATTTTTTAAGGGTTATTCAAATAAATAATGAATAGAATTAAAAATAGTTAAGGATCATACCTGAGGGTCCAAGTTAGGATCCTAACCATAATAAGGATAACTATAAGATAAACCTTAGAATAAAGTAAGGATCAAGGATCCCTAGTTGCCTATCTTCAAGAACCTGAAATAGAGCATAACTTGGGACTAAGCCAACATAAGAAAAGAGTTAGCAACTGGGGACAAGCCCAAGGATAACTGGGGATAAGCCCAAGGATAACTGGGGATAAGCCCAAGGATCGTATGTAAACTGGAGTATGGCCCTAACTGGCGACTATCCAAACTTAGTGACATGAAAATGCCAAAACCTTAGCTAACGTGAAAACGTTAGAAACCTTAGCTAACGTGAAAACGTTAGAAACCTTAGGAATGGATGTATGGTATGTCTACCATTATACGTAGAATCCTAGGCATAGCCAGTACAATGGAATTATCAGCCCCTAAAACGAGTACTGGTCCCACTGCCTTGAACTATACCAGGATCATCATGCGCTATAGGCGGAACTGGGGTCAAGCCCAAATAACTGGGGTTAAACCCAAGGAACGGATTGCTTCAGCGGATAACCAATGTTATGCTAAGGATACCTGAACTTTCAAAACTTAAACTCACGTGAGAGATGGATAAAGGATACATGATCCTTATCCTTATATGAGAAAATAAAGAAATGAAATAGTTCAAGTTTAGGATATTACCTAAGTAAGGATCACCGATACTTTGAGGATCCTTTAAGGATATATCTATCGTGAGGATCATCTGTGCCATGAGGATCCTGCTCACATGAAATATTTCTTCAAGTGGACAACATTCCAAGTTCTTGGTAGCAAATCACCTTCCATGGTTAGCAATCTATATGCCCCCTTTCCTGCTTCAGCTTCAATCAAATAAGGGCCTTCCCATTTGGGAGCCAATTTTCCATCAGCAGGATTGGTGGTATTCTGAAATGCTTTCCTTAATACCATATCTCCAACTTGAAACCTCCTGATCCTGACATTTTTGTTGTAAGCACCAGCCATTCTTTGTTGATAACTGGCCATCCTTATCCTAGCCATATCCCTGATTTCTTCAATAGTATCTAGGTCTTGAGCCAAGTTCTCATCATTCTCCTCAGGATCACGGGTACTTGTTCTTGCAGTTGGAACCACCATTTCTGTTGGGATCACTGATTCTGCCCCAAATACCAAAGAGAATGGCGTTTGACCAGTAGCATTCTTAGGGGTTGTCCTATCAGCCCAAAGCACATAGGGTAGTTCTTCTGCCCATTTCCCTTTCTTGGATCCAAGCTTCTTCTTCAAATTGTTGATGATGATCTTGTTGGATGATTCTGCCTGACCATTAGCTTGTGGGTGGACTGGTGTTGATGTTATCATCTTAATCCCCCAGCTGTCACAAAAGTTAGTGGTTCTGCCCCCAATAAATTGGGAACCATTATCACATATAATCTCAGAAGGAATTCCAAATCTAGTTATAATATTTCTTTTAATGAAGGATATAACTTCCTTTTCTCTGACTTGGGCAAAAGCTTCAGCCTCTATCCACTTGGAGAAGTAATCAGTCATAGCAAGCATGAATACTTTTCCACCAGGTGCCTTAGGGAGCTTACCAACTATATCCATACCCCATCTCATAAATGGCCAAGAGGAGGATATAGGATGCAATAATTCAGCTGGTTGATGAAGGATATTGCTGTGCCTCTGACAAGGATCACATCTCTTAGCATACTCCACAGCATCTCTCTTCATGGTTGGCCAGTAGTATCCTGTCCTCAGGATCCTTGAGAATAATGCCCTGCCCCCAGTGTGGTTTCCACAATCTCCTTCATGGAAGTCTTTTAGAACTTCTTGGATTTCGGGATCCTCAATGCATCTCAGGTATGGTCCTGCGAGAGATCGTCTATACAACATACTATTTAAAATTGTGAATTGAGATACCTTAGATTTGAAAGCCCTAGGGTTTTCTCCTGTAGGAATCTCTCCATGTTCTAAGTATCTCATGATTGGTGAGATCCATGATCCTGATCCTGAATGGGATCGAGTATCCTCACTAGGGATAATTGCAGAATCATTTCCTATCTCCATAGCCGCATGATCCTCGATAGCCGGGGCCAGGATATGGATAATAGGGATCTTGATATCCTCCGGGATCTTCAAGGATGATCCTAAGTTAGCCAATGCATCAGCTTCTGTATTTTCTTCCCTTGGTACCTGCGTCAAACTAAAGGAAACAAAAGAGAGTGCCAAACTTTTGACTATCTCTAAATATTTGGTTAGCTTTTCACCTTTAACAGCATAGGATCCATTAAAGTGGTTTGTAATTAACAATGAATCTACATGTACCTCAAGATACCTGATCCCCATATACTTTGCAATTTGCAAACCAGCAATTAAGGCTTCATATTCAGCCTCATTGTTAGTGGTTTGGAACTCACAAGCTATAGAGTGGGGTATTATGTCCCCCTGTGGCGATTTTAGTAGTATTCCAAGCCCCGTGCCTTTGTCATTTGAGGATCCATCAGTATAGAGTGTCCAAGGATCCTTGGTCTCTTCTAGTTGCTGGACTTCTAACTCAGCTTCTTCTTGTAAATCACTACTGAAATCAGCCACAAAGTCAGCTAATGCTTGGGATTTGATGGCTGTCCTAGGCTCATATCTTATATCATATGCACTTAGCTTCACTGCCCACTTAGCCATCCTTCCTGACATCTCTGGTTTCCTGAGGACATTCTTAATTGGAAAATTAGTTTTAACAATGATAACATGAGTTTCAAAATAATGTCTTAACTTAGTAGATGCCATAATTAATGCAAGAATAAGCTTTTCAAGGTGTGAATACCTGGATTCGGCATCAAGTAAACTTTTACTTACATAATAGACAGGATGTTGTGTACCTTCATGATCCTTAACAAGGACCGCACTTACTGCTTTTGAGGATACTGCAAGATACAAGGATAGCACATCGCCTTTTTCTGGTTTCATCAAAGCCGGGGCTGAGGATAGGTAATCTTTGAGGGCTCTTAAAGCATTCTCATGCTTCTCAGTCCACTCAAATTTCTTGTTCTTCCTTAGGATATCATAGAATTCTTTGCACTTCTCTGAGGATTTGGATATAAATCTGTTCAAAGCTGCTATCCTGCCTGTTAGCCTTTGAACATCCTTAGCATTGGCCGGAGATTTGATGTTCACTATTGCTTTGATTTGTTCCGGGCTAGCTTCAATGCCTCTCTTTGTCACCATATATCCTAAGAATTTACCTGCTTTAACACCAAAGTGACATTTTGAAGGATTAAGTTTCATGTTATATTTGTCAAGGATATCGAATGCTTCCTCCAAGTCTCTTAGGTGATCCTCAGCTTTTAAGGATTTTACCACCATATCATCTATGTAAACCTCCATAGTTTGTCCAATCTGGTCCTTGAACATCATATTCACCAGCCTTTGATATGTTGCACCTGCATTTCTTAGTCCGAACAGCATAGCAATATAGCAGTATATACCAGTTGGAGTCATGAAGGCTGTATCCTCTTGGTTGGATGGTTCCATTTGGATTTGTTGGAATCCAGATGAAGCATCCATAAAAGTTAACAGTTCATAACCCGCAGTTGCATCCACCATGGAGTCAATGCGGGGTAATGGGAAAGGATCCTTGGGACATGCCTTATTTAAATCGGTAAAATCGACACATACCCTCCACTTTCCGTTTTTCTTTTGAACAACAACCACATTGGCCAACCATCTTGGATACTTGACCTCTCTAATCATACCTGCCCGGAGCAATTTCTCTACCTCTTCCTGGATAATGGCATTCCTTTCCGGTGTAAACTTTCTTCTCCTTTGATGGATTGGTTTGAAGGACCTGTCAATGCCGAGTTTGTGAGTGATTACATCTTTGGATATACCAGTCATGTCTTCGTGTTTCCATGCGAAGGTAGTCTTTCTCCTTTTGAGGAAGGATACGAGGTCTTCTTTCATTTCGCCAAGGATCCCTGATCCGATATAGATTTTGGATTCAGGATCATCAGGATCCATGAGGATTTCTACCACATCCTGCTCTCTTGCCTCCAAGACATCCCTTGGAGGATACCTTGATTGCTATTGCTCCCTTGACTTCGAGGCTGGTTTCATCGATGAAGTGTAGCAATTCTTAGCCTCCTGCTGATCACTATCAATCTTCACTATTCCCCAAGGACTAGGGAGCTTCACACATTGATGGTAGGTAGATGGGACTGCTTTCATATCGTGTATCCAAGGCCTGCCAAGGATAACATTACAACAAGATAAACAGTCAATAACACAAAATTTTTGATAAGAGTGTAGGCCTTCGATGTATATTGGGAGTTTAATGTCCCCCAGGGTATTCTTAGTTTCGCCACTAAATCCCACGAGCACGGAGGATCTTGGTATGATATCTGATTCAGGGATACCCATCTTCTTTAGAACATCAAGCTGGATAATGTTTACTGAACTTCCTCCGTCTATAAGGATCCTGCGGACAAAATGGTTAGAAATGAAAAGAGTAATAACTAAACCATCGTGATGAGGATCCTGGATATCAACACGATCATCCTCATCAAAGGTTATGACTTTTCCTTCGGAGACACTTGATGTTCGAACAGGTCTTTCTCCGTTATCCATTTTAGTTTCCTTTGCATGCCTTTTAGCTGCTGAGAAGGATGTACCACAAATGTCTGATCCTCCAGAAATAAAGTTTATTACTTGTGCATCTGCTGGAGGGGCTGGAGCCTTCTCAGGGATCCTTTCAGGATCCTGAGTCCTTGACTTTTTTCTTCCCAACAATTCTTTTAGATGCCCCTTGCTCAACAAGTATACAATTTCCTTTCTTAGTGCAATGCATTCTTCTGTGAGATGCCCGAAATCTTCATGATATGCACACCACTTAGATTTATCCTTAGTTGCAGCTGGCCTATCATTTTTTCTCGGCCATCTAGCTTTATCACCTAGGTTCTGCATCGCAAGGATTAGTTCATTGTTATCAACACAAAAACAATATTCAGAAATTGGAGGATAATCCTCATCATCCTCTTCTTGATCAACAGAATGCACGTTCTGGTTATCAGATCTGTTGTAGGATCTGAACTTGTTGTTCCTGAATGAGGATCCTTGCTTATCCTGCTTTGAGGATCCTGCTAACCTCTCCTGGATCCTCTTGTCGTCCTCTAGACGAATGAATCTAAGTGCTCGGGTTCTTACCTCATCTAAGTTCCTGCATGGTGTCATAACAAGATCATCATAGAACGACGAATCCCTAAGCAATCCCATTTTAAAGGCCTCAACAGCCGTGGCTATATCTAAGTTGGGAATGTCTAAGGATTCTTTACTGACTTTGGTAATGTAATCCCTTAATGATTCATTATGACCCTGGGTTATCCTATATAGATCACTAGTTAATCGTTCAAATTTTCTACTACAAGAAAACTGATTATTAAACAAGTTAACTAGATTAGCAAATGAGGTAATAGAATAGGGGGGAAGACTTAGCAGCCATTTGAGAGCTGATCCAGTAAGAGTGGATCCGAATCCCTTGCACAGGCATGCTTCCTTTAACCTTTCTGGGATTGGATTGATCTCCATCCTCTCCCTATATTGTACTATGTGTTCTTCAGGATCCGTCGAACCATCATATAGCTTCATTGTTGGCACATGGAACCTCTTGGGTATCTCAGCATCACAGATTGGTGGTGCAAAACGAGATATCTTGTGGCTCCCATCTGCAATCTCTGGGATAGGTTTGACCACTCCTGGAACACTTGATATCATATCCTTTAGCTTTTGCAATTCTCTGGCCATGGCCTGATTGATACCTGGATCCTGCATAAGACCATGGTTAGTAGTATAGGAATTATTAAAAGTGTTACCTCCCATTGGATTCAGATTTGGAAGATTGGATGTTAATCCATATTGTTGGGGCTCTGGAATGATCGAGGGACCAGTAGAAGCATTGGTCTGCATTGGAATAAAATCTCCCTGATGGACATCTGAACTTCCTGTTTGCAAACTCCTCAAGGATCCTGGCATTTGGAAGGATCCCTGAAACTGGGACGATCCTGGAACAAAGGAGGATCCTTGAACCTGGGATGATCCTGGAACAAAGGAGGATCCTTGAACCTGGGATGATCCTGGAACAAAGGAGGATCCTTGAACCTGGGATGATCCTGGAACAAAGGAGGATCCTTGAATTTGCTGCACTCCTGAATATCCTCCTGAATTCGTGAGGGATCCCATATGCTGAGGATAGGATCCCGCTGGCTGGAAATATGAACCTGATGCCTGGGTCACTGTTGTTGTTCCGTAGTGCACTCCTTTTGGCCCACCCACATATTGTACATCTGGAACCACTGATGGCTGGGAAGTAATCATCAGAGTATCAAAATTCAAAGATTTTGGCACCAGTGGGGAATGATCCTCTGCCGTTTTCTTTTGTTTCTTGAGATCTCCGATTTCCTTGAGGATCCTTTCATTGGTCTTATCCTGTTGCCGTATCTGATCCTTCATCTGCAAAATCAAAGTAAACATGTCACTAGTAGTGGGAGTGTAAGAAGCAGAAGAAGTTGTAGGTTTTGAGAAAATGGGAGTTGGTTTCTTCGCAGCATTCTCAGCATTCTTCTGGGATCCAGAAGGTGGTGGAGGCAAAGGGGGAACGCCTTGTGAAGAAGTGAATGAGGGCATCAAATTTGAAGCATTCTTCGCTGAGGAAGCCATTTGCTTGGTTGTAGTGAACTGAAATGAGCACAGAAATGTGAATTTTTCTAAGGACGAAGCACCAATTGCCCCACGGTGGGCGCCAAACTGTTTTGGTCAAAAAATCTGATGAGGATATTGCAACCAAACTCTCTGTTACGGGGTATGATGCTAATAATGTAGAACAATGACAAGGGTCACTTCAATGTAAATTGCACAAATGACACAAGGATTTATACGGGGAAAAAGCCCTTGATCAAGAGTTGATCTCCGGCACAAAAAACCCCGGGTGATGGAAACTACCGATCACCAAGCTCAAATTAATGAATAAATGTTTACAACTTCGGATAGTAACGAGCTAGGTACAAGGATCACTATCGTGAAATGTGTAAAAGTGAGTGAAAACGAATGAATGTTCGTCGAGAGCTTCAAGTATGCGAGTGTATGAGAGTGTGTGTAGCTGAAAATGACTAAGTGTTCTAATTCTAGCTCGCTACCCCTTTTAAAATAGAAGTTAACTACAATAACTAACTATCCGACTTTCGTGCCAAGCTCCCACGTTCTCCACAACGTCCATTTTTGGTCAATCGTGTGCGAAATGCCCGTGGAATATTCCTTAGTACCGTTGCCAAGACCAAGTCAAGCTTGTTACTCCTGCGAAGTAATACAAAACACAAACAAACAATCGTCAGTATGAGGATCCTTAAGGTGATCCATGATCCTGATCCTGAAGCTCTTCTGAGGATCACTATCTGTCACAGAAGAAAGGATCATTAATTAGGATAACAAGTAAGGATCACTAATTGTTAGAAAATCCTCCCCTAACAATAGGGATAGTGGTTCACCATTTTTAGGCTTCATTAACAGAGGTGCAGTTGAAAGATACTTCTTCAAATCCTGCAGGACTGCTTCATGCATCTCTTTCCATTTGGACTTCTTGTTTTTCTTCAGGATATCATAAAATTCCTTACATTTTTCCGAGGATCTTGAGATAAACCTGTTCAATGCCGCTACTCGTCCCGCCAGTCTTTGAACATCCTTCATATTGGTAGGTGATTTGATACCTAAGATGGCTTTGATTTGTTCTGGGCTAGCTTCTATCCCTCTTTTGGTTACCATATATCCTAAAAACTTTCCTGCTCCAACTCCAAAATGGCACATGGCAGGATTCAGCTTCATATTATATTGATCTAGGATATCAAATGCTCCCTTAATATCCTGGAGGTGATCCTCAGCCATCTTAGATTTTACCACCATATCATCAATGTACACCTCCATAGTGTCCCCCAACTTGTCTTTAAACATCATGTTCACTAATCTCTGGTACGTTGCACCTGCATTTTTCAAACCAAAAGGCATAGCAGTATAACAATAAATACCTGTTGGTGTCATGAAGGCAGTATCCTCCTGGTCCGAAGGTTCCATTTGGATCTGCTGAAATCCTGAGGATGCATCCATAAAAGTCAACATCTCATGACCGGCAGTAGCATCCACCATTGCATCAATATGAGGAAGAGGAAATGGGTCTTTGGGACATGCTTTATTCAAGTCTGTGTAATCCACACAAACTCTCCATTTCCCATTTTTCTTCTGTACCACGACTACATTTGCTAGCCATCTCGGAAACTTGACTTCTCTGATCATCTTGGATTTCAATAGCCTCTCCACTTCTTCCTGAATAATCATATTTCGCTCCGGAGCAAATTTCCTTCTCTTTTGTTGGACAGGTTTGAATAATCTGTCAACACCGAGCTTATGTGTTATAATATCTTTGGAAATGCCTGTCATATCCTCATGCTTCCACGCGAATGTCGACATCCTGCATTTCAAAAAGTTAGTTAACTGTTCTTCAATATCATGAGGGATATTGGTTCCTACGAGCACCGAGATATCCGGATTATCCTGATCCAGGATAATTTTCTTTACATCCTGCTCTGAAGCCTCCACGATATCCTGGGCCCGCATCTTTAATTGCTATGCTGCATTAGGCTTGGTTGAGGATTTCATTGAGGATGAGTAACATTCCTTCACCTCCTGCTGATCACTATCAACCTTGACAACCCCCCAAGGGGTAGGGATCTTGATGCATTGATGATAAGTTGATGGCACAGCCTTCATATCATGGATCCATGGCCTACCCAATATGATATTATAGCAGGATAGGGAGTCCATCACACAGAAGCGTTGTATTGAGTTAACCCTTTCAACATACACTGGTAACTTTATCTCTCCCACTGTGTTCCTAGCCTCTCCACTGAACCCAACAAGCACGGTGGATTTCGAAGTGATATCCATTGGAGATACATTCATTCTCTTCAAGGTCTCTAGTTGGATTATGTTGACGGAGCTGCCATTATCCACCAATATCATGCGTACAAAATGGTTAGCCACATATAATGTTATTACCAGAGCATCATGGTGAGGATCCTGAACAGTATCCCTGTCATCACTGTCGAAGGTGATCACTTTATCAGTTGTGAGGGTAGTCATCCTGGCTGGTTTATCTCCTCTTTCGGCCTTAGCCTCCTTCGCGTGCCTCTTAGCTACAGAATACGAAGTCCTACAAATGTCGAATCCTCCTGAAATAAAGTTGATCATTTTGGCATCCGCAGGAGGTGTTGCTGCTCGTTCAGGATCCTTCTCAGTATCCTGACCCTAATTCTTCTTTCTCCCTAGGAGATCCTTTAGATATCCCTTGCTTAGGAGATAGCTTATTTCTTTTCTTAGAGCAATGCAATCCTCAGTTACATGTCCGAAATCTTCATGGAAGGCACACCATTTGGACTTATCATTCCAATCAGCTTTTTGTTGATTCTTTCGAGGCCACCTGACCTTGTCTCCTAAACCCTGCATAGCATACATCAGTTCAGGTATGTTAACAGAAAAGCAATATTCAGATAATTCAGGATACTCCTCAGGATCCTCGTCTTCAACAACATTCACTTTCTTGCTGTCATTTATGCCATATGGCTTAGAGCGATATGGTTTAAACGAGGATTCTGAATTCCTATTGGTTGATTCATAAGTGGTGGAAGAATTCATCCTCTCTTGCATCTTTTTATCATCCTCTAGTCGAATATATCTTAAAGCCCTGTTTCGAGCTTCATCCAAGTTCCTGCATGGGTTCATTACATGATCCTGGTAAAACTGAGATTCTTTTTGCAGCCCCTTCTTGAAAGCCTGCACAGCTGTTGCAACATCAAGATGTGGAATATCCAAGGATTCACGACTAAACTTGTTCACTTAATCTCTTAAGGATTCCTGAGGTCCTTGAGTTATCCTGTAGAGATCACTTGTTAGTTTTTCAAAACTTCGACTGCAAGAAAATTGACTATTAAATAAATTCACTAGGTGAGCAGATGATGTAATCGAATGAGGAGGAACGTTTAAGAGCCATTTTAAGGCTGATCCTGTTAAGGTAGAACCAAAACCCTTGCATAGGCATGCTTCCTTGAGGTCCGGAGGGATAGGGTTGATCTCCATTCTTTCCCTATACTGGGCAATATGCTCCCAGGATCCGTAGTTCCATCATAGAGCTTCATGTTGGGGGTTTGAAATCTTTTTGGGATTTCAGCATCACAAATAGGATATGCAAACTGGGATATCCTGTGGCTGTCTTGGGACACTTTCGGAATTGGCTGGACCACTCCAGGTACACTGGATATCATATCCTTCAATTTCTGAAGCTCCCTAGAAAATGCTGACGTCATACCTGCATCCTGCAAAGATCCACTATTATTAGTAGCACGAATATTATTATTATTTGACACGTTACCGGTCTGAGGATTTTGGCCATATCCTGAAGCATATCCTGAGCTCCTCACAGTTGACATCCTGACTGAGGAGGGTATTTCAGGAGTATGATTCTGAGAATGGCTAGTCACAATATTTCCCCTGTTATCCTCAGTATATACGGCCGAACTGAAGTTCAAAGCCCTGGGTTGTAAAGGAGTGACAATATCCTCAGCGGGCCTACTCTCATCAGCATTTGGTTGGTTTCCTGTTGTTGCCTCATCTGTTCCTGTACACTACCAAATAAGGTTAGAATTTCATCATTAGAAGCCAAAACAGGACCAGATCCCTGGGTGCTCCGAGTAGGGATAATATCCTGAGGTTGTGAAGAAGCTTGCATCCTTGGAGGAGGTGGTGGAAGCACCGAACTAGTAGTAGCAGAGGTTGTAGCAGACACGGTGGAAGAGCTCATGTTTGATCTCGAGGCCATTGTAAATAGTGTGGCAAAAATTTTTGAAAATAGTAAACCAAGTAACGATTTCGCAAAAGCTTTTAGTAGAAATAGCACCACTTGCCCCACGGTGGGCGCCAAATTGTTTTGGTAAAAAATTACCAAAGCAATTAAGTGATCAAATTAGTTAAGTGAGGTAGTGTGCTAAGAAAATGTGTTGAAAATATGCTAATTAAGTTGTTTGCAAAGACAGTTTTCAGGATACGGCTCAGGATATTGAGCTGTATCTATGATCAAACAATGAGCGAAAAGTAAAGGGGGTGACACGAGATATACGAGGAAAGCCCTTGATCAATCTAGATCGCCGGCACAAAACCTCGGGAGCTGACAATTGTAGCTTCCATGTTCTTCTTATTACTTTAAACATCAGGATACAGTGCAGGATATTGATAAGATCGCTAAGTGTTACAATGCTTTTAGTGAAAGTGAGAATTGCGAGAGAGTAAAGTGTTAGAGAGCAGTGAGTGTTGTTGTGTCCTATTTGATCTGATTTATCCAACTATTTATAGCTAAGAAATACAAACAAAAATTCCTATAAACGGGGGATGCCTCCGAATATTCCATAGTTAACGTTATGGACCGAGTAAAGCGACTTCAACGTCTTCCTTTGAACGAATTAGACCGAGTCTTCCGGGGAAAGGGTCCTTATTAACGTTACAATCTTGGACTCATATTCCTGCACATAATCCATTAGTAATCCTCAGGATACCATTCAGGATGTTACCAATATCCTGAATCAGCATCCCGGGCATGAACATATATCATATAAGCAAGATATAATTTAAGATATTATCCAGGATATGAGCTCAGAATTTCACCCATAACATATGAGATTTTAAACAAAATAAAAATGGGTGTGTATGTATATGTATGTATGGCCTTAGGGTATGTATATAGTTGTGTTTTGATTTTTGTGGAATGATTTTTGATTAACATGATTCTTGAAAGATTGATTTCATGCATGAACCAAAAGGTGTCATAAGAGAATATTCTAAAAAGGGTCTTGTGATTTGAAATGGATATGTTAAAAAGTGAACTTTTGAAAGTTCATGTATGTATGTATATATGTCGTGTATATATATATGTGTGTGTGTGTATGCATGCATGTAAGTTTTTCACATGTCATAAATGTAAGAATGTTTGCATTTATGTATGTATGATTAGGTGATAATGGATGGAACATGTTGTGATTTATAAAAACATGGAGTAAATATGTTCTTGGGTGCATTTAAGATCATGTATAATGATGATGATGTGATATGGGTGCATTAGATGCACATACATGGACATGCATGTTGATATGTAATCATGAAAGGATGATTTGAGTATGATTTGATAAAAATGAGTTTTGATCAGATTCTAAAAACTAAAATATGAATATTTGAAGTGTCAAAATGATATAAAACTTTGTCACAAAGTTTACTAGCTTTGCATGTTGTACTTGGTGCTTTATGTGTTGTAAAATACATGAAATCGCATGATTTATGTGACTTACACAAAACTGCACTAATTTGATTATAATCACCATTTTAATCAGTAAATAACATGTACTGTGTTAAAATATCAAGTCATTTCGAGTTGGGATGGTTATAGTAACGTTTAACGCAAAACTATGCGGTAAAACGGTTAAAAATCGGCTTTTCGAAGGATTTTTATAAAACTGTTTTAGATCAGTAAGTAAACTGATATTTTTAGTTTAGATATAATTATTTTAACTAATATTAAGTTTACTTGGTGTTTGGTTAGTCATACGTGACTTCCGACGCCCGAAAACGTTACCGAATCACTAAAATACGCGTTTTACAATGAACACTAGCATGGGTTATTTATGGGTGAACCTTATGTGTTAAAATGTGTTATGTGATTTAGATATGTGTATATGGTAATATGCTAAGTGTTGACATAATAGCGGGAATTTAGACTATGCATGTACACTTGTGTGCTTAAAGCGGTAGAATCGCGTTAAATGCGTAACTTGTTTGTCGAGCATGAAAATTGATACATATAAGTTATTTTATGTATGCATGCCTTAAAAATGACAAAATAAATAAGTTAACGAGATTTCGCGTGTTATGATGCTTAATTTATGTGTACGTTTATGTATATATATTACGACGCGCAAATCGTAGATATATTACGTATAAACGGGTGTGTTAACGGATTTACATGATAATGGTCACCAATAAAATCGTTCAAGTCGCAAAAATCTTAAATATATATATATGAACCCATATATATATTAACGTGTCAACATAATCTAAAATGATAACCTTTTGAGAAAATCTCAAAGTTATGTGAAAATTCTAAGATACGAAGAAACTTAGGAATTTTTGTGATATATTGATTGATAAATCGTTCCTACGTATAATAGG